>APFE031193536.1:26491-74988 GCA_000404065.3 Pinus taeda | reverse complement strand
AAAGATTAAAATTAAAAAAGAAAAATAGAATTAAAAAAATAAAAGAATGGAATTGGCCTTGCCCTTCTACTGAGGTGGAGAGGCTGATTCCTAGCACAACTGCCCACCCACCCAGGGGCCAGGCCCCACGACCACTTGAGCGGGGATGCTGAATCCCAGTGCAGCTCCATGGTCGCCCATGGGCGAATCCCCTTGGCCACCTGGGTGGGGTGGTTGATTCCCAGAATTGGCCTCCCCGCCCAAGTGGCTGTGGGACGAGTCAATTCCATTTTTATTATTATTTATTTATTTTATTTAATATTTTTTTAAATTGTTTTTATCTTGAATTTTTTTTAATTTTTTTTAAATTTATTTATTTTTAAAATTATTTTAAATCCTTTTTAATTTTAATTTAAATTATTTTTAAATTTCTTTTTAAATTTTTAAAAATTCTTTTTTTTTTTTAATTTATTTATTTTATTAATTTTAATTATTTTTAAATTTTTTGTATCTATTTTTTTTTTTAATTTTAATTTTGTAATTTTGATAATTTTTTTTTGCAATAATAGTTTTTATTTTATTATTATTATTTTAATTTAAATTGGTTTTTTTTTTTTGAACTTCAAAAAAAATTGTTGTTTTCTTTTTTTTGGGCTTAATTTTCATTTTTTTTCTTTAAATTATCTCATTTATAAAAATTATTTCCCATTAGTTTTTTTTATTTTTTTATTTTTGTTTTATTGTGTTTTTAAATCTTTTATTTTTTTTTTATTTGTACAAGTTAATTTTGTTTTTCTTACTCTTATATGCGTATTTTTTTTTCTTTTTATATATTTGATTTTTTTTTGTCATGTTTTATTACCAACATGAAAATCACCAACAATTAAAAAAATATCCACACTTAATACATTAGAAAATTTAAAGTGTAAAAAATAAGCCTTCTAAACAAAAGGGGTTGATGTTGTTTTAGCACTTTTCAAAATCAAGATGAAAATCACTAATATTTTAGAAAAAATATTCATATTTGATACATAAAAAAATTTAAAGTGTAAAAAATTAGCCCTAAAAAAATGTGTTGATGTTGCATAAACACTTTTCAAAATCAGCATGAAAATCACTAACATTTAAAAAAAAATGTTCATACTAGATACATACAAAAATTTAAAGTCCCAAAAATATGTTAAAAAAATGGTGTATTTTGAATTACCACTTTTCAAAATCGGGGGATTTTTTGCTACCTCAAAAAAACGGGTAGTAGGTAGTTTTCTTGTTTTATCGGTAACTATGTTGTACACTTTTTGTAGGATATCGCTCATCATGTTCTTGAAAGAAGGCCACTGATGAGGCACCCTAGCACTTGGAAACCTCCTCCTCAAATATCAGCTTACAACCACAGTGAATACATTCTACTAATACTCATGCTTTTGTTACAAACTTCTAAAACAATCTCATTAGGAGTTGATTATGAGAGGATTGATATAGTTCCTTACTTTTTCTTGAAACAATACTCTTCTTTCCAGTGGGTCCTCATCTCTATGGAAAATTCATCACCATTAGAATCAAGGTGACATAATCAATGGCGGTATGTAACCCCCTTAATCATAATACATGAGATTAATTTAAAATTCACAACTGAAGACCTAATGTACTAAAATGGAAATTTACTAGAAACTAGCAAAGTACCATGCGTCAATTTATGCAACGATCAATCAAGTATTTATTTTCTTGTTAAAGATAGCTAATTAGTCCCTCATCCGAAGTTGTCTAAATTTAGAGTGTTAGTTAACTGAGTCAAGTGTGAGTGAGTTTGATTTTAGTCTTATTTTGATTGAGTCAAATTTAGAGTGTGTGTGCATGTTGAAGTTATTTTGAGTGAGTCACTAGTTGAAAAAGTATAAATACCCCTCAACATGTTCATTGTAATCAATAAGTTTTGTGTGATCAATACAAGAGAAACAACTTGTGTTTTATTGTTTTTATGTCAAATTTGCGCCTTTCCTCATTCGCCTTTCCAACAAACTAGTATCAGAACCGAGGAAGGAATATGATCATATCCATGGACCCCACAAAGCCAGCAAGTAGAGGGCCAAGTAAAGAAGGTCGACAATTTTTTTATAAAAATCACATTGCAGAAGTGTCCCATGTTTAAAATTTAAGTGCAACCATTGCATGTTTGAAGTGTAAAACGTGTGATGATCATCTTTCAAAAAAGCATACACAAAAAGTCAATAAAATGTTAAAATGACCCAACCAAAAGTATATTAAAAGTTGAAGTCACTTGGAGTTTATTCATATTCATAAAAGCTTTTGTGATATCCCTTTGTTTTTGAAATTGATTGTTTAATGTGTGAACAAAGAAATAAAAGGTTGTTTTATTACAAAGGGTTTATTAAAGCTAATAAAGGGTTTTTTCAATATATATTGTTTTGGAGGTGAAAGAGAAGATTTTTTAAATATGGCTTCATCGAGTTTACAACCGTAGTTTCCACCATTTAAAGGGAAGAAATCTGATATGTGGGCCATTAAGATGGAGACCATGTTAAAGGATCATGACATTTGGGAGTATGTCAGTGTTGGATTTCCAGAACCTTAGGATGAAAAAGATGAACAAGCCCTGACACATGCAGAGAGGGAGAAATTAAGGATACACAAAAATAAGAATGCACAAGCATTGTAGTTTATCCAATAAGGAGTGGACTAAGCAGTGTTCCAGAAGATAATGATCACGTCTTTAGAAAATACAACATGGGAGACTTTGGAGACGAGCTATAAAGGTATGGGAAAAGTCAATATTGTTAATTTGTAGAATACGAGGAATGATTTTGAAAGTTTGCAAATGAAGGAAACAGAGGATATCCATTCATTTGTGAATTGGGTTCAGACTATTGTAAATTGGTTAAGGATTTATGGTCATGGCATAGAAGGTAAAGCAGTGGTTAAGAAGGTCCTTAGATCTTTTTCTACCAAATTTGACTTTTTAGTAGCATCCATAAAATAATCCAGGGATTTGAAAACTCTAATAGTTAATAAATTGATGGGATCACTTCTATCCCATGAGACAAGGATATACATAAATAAGGGTTCCACCTTACAGAACGCTTTTAAAAGTCAAGTTTCTATCTCATGAGATAAAGGTCACAGTGGAGGTCAACAGAGTGGAAGAGGACAAGGCAGAAGAATTGGTGGTCAGACAGATGGAAGAGAAGAGCACAAACAAGAAATTGGAAGCAATAGCGAAAGTTTAAACAAAAATCAAAGAGTTTATAAATCCAATGTGAGATGTTATTATTTCAATAAATTTGGTGACTATGCTGGTGATTTCAAGAAGAACATAGTTGATCAAGGAAAGAAGAGAGGTAATGTCACCACAGAAACTAATAACTCCATGTTCCTAGCTTTCCATACCATGTATGAACCTTTTGATAATGTTTGGCTATTAAACAATGGTTGCAGTAACCACATGATAGGAATCAAGAATTTGGTTACAAATCTGCATCAATCTATGAAGACATAGGTAAAATTGGGCACCGGAAAGATTGTGGATATAGATGGCAAAGGAGTGGTAAATGTTCTCACCAAGTAGGGGGGTTGAAGACAATCTCAGAGGTATATTATGTCCATGGTCTCAAATATAATTTGATAAGTGTTGGTGAATTGATGCAGAAGGGATATATAGTTATTTTTCAAGGACAAGAATGTGTTATATAAGAAAATCCCCCGACCAAGAAGCTGATAGCGAAGGTTTAGATGATGAGGAAGAAAATTTTTCCTGTAATTGTGAATTACAGTGATTAGGTCAATTCGTTTATAGCTGCATGCTCTTACTGATTGTTGGTTATGGCACTATCAGATTGGACATCTTCATTTATCTAGTTTAATATTGTTGTAGCAAAAACAAATGGTTAGAGGATTACCTCCCATTAAAGAACCTTATAGTACTTGTGAATATTGCATCTTGGGAAAGCAACATCATGAAATTTTTCTTAAAGGACTGGAATACAAAACATAGAATCCATTGGAGTTGGGTTATACAAACTTGTATGGATGTATGAGGACATAATCGATTGGTGGAAGTTGTTACTTCTTCACTTTTATTGATGATTTCAACAGATATACATGGGTTTATTTTTTGAAGTAGAAGTCTGAAACTTTTGCAAAGTTCAAAGAATTCAAAGCCTCAGTAGAGAACTAAAGTGATTGGGAGATCAAGGTATTGATATGAGATCATGGTGGAGAATATGATTTGAAGGCATTCCATGCTTACTGCAAGAAACATGGAATTAAAAGGTAATTTACAACTAGATACACACTAAAGCAAAATGGTGTTGCAGAGAGAAAGAATAGAGAAACTATGAACATGCAAAGGAGCATGTTGAAAGGAAGACACTTATCTAATAAGTATTGAGGAGAATAAGTTGCATGTGTTGTTTAGGTGATAAACATATCTCCTACAAAGAGTGTGATGAACATGGTGTAGGAAGAAGCATGGTCAGGTATATCGTGTAGTGTATCTCATCTTAGAATGATTGGATATGTAGCATATGCACATGTGCCTAAAACGCTAAGAGGAAATTTGGATGATAAAAGTAAAAAATGCATATTTACTCATTATAGTGAGAAATTAAAAGCTTATAAGTTGTATAAACTTATCGCCAAGAATACTATAATTTGCATAGATGTTGTGATCAAAGCACAAGAGTCATGGAATGGGATTGTAGACAAAATAGTTGATGTAAGAATACCACGCATAGAAGAAGAACATGTAGCCGAAAAAGAGCAATAAGAATCACAAGAAAAGACACCAATCAAAGTTACGCTAGCAAGGACTCCAAGATATTTTGATCAACATGGATCTTCAAGCATATCAACAGATTATAATTCTTCTAGTAATCAGTCAAGTGATGAATCAAGCAATGGTAAGAGAAAAATTAGAATTCTAAAATACATTGATGATGATTTGGATGTTAGTTCAAATTTTGCATTGTTGTCATTTCAACCTTCATCGTTTGAAGAAGATATTAAAGATGAAAATTGGGTGCAAGCTATGGATGAAGAAATATAATCTATTGAGAAGAATGATACTTGGGATTTGGTTGATTTTCCAAAATATAAAAATCTCATTCGTGTGAAATGGGTGTAAAAAATTTGAATGAAAGATGAGAAATTGATTGATTTAAAGAAAGACTTGTAGAAAAAGGATTCTAGCAACAACCGAGCATAGACTTTGGAGAAACATTTGCTCTGGTAGTTGTATTGGACACTGTAAGAGAAGTTTTAGCAACAGCAGCTCAAAACAAGTGGAAAGTGTATCAGATGGATGTGAAATCAACCTTCTTGAATGGAATTATAGAAAAGAAATCTATGTGTAGTAGCCTTCAGGTAATGAATTTGAAGGTCAAGAAGGAAAGGTTTACAAATTGAAGAAAGCATTGCATGTACTTCAGCAAGTGTCAAGAGCCTGGTATAGCAGAATTGGAAGTTTCATGATCAAGAATGGATTTTGCAGAAGCAACATTTAACCTACCTTGTACACAAAGTAAAATGAGAAGGGAAAATTTTGGATTGTTTGCTTGTATGTGGATGACAGGATTTATAGAGATGATCTTGAATTGGATGAATTTAAAGAAGCAATGAAGGAATAATTTGAAATGGCATATCTTTGTCTTACGAAATATTTAATTGGCATATAATTTGAGAAATCTGAGAAAGAAATTTTTATTTGTTAAAATAAGTATGCTAAATAATTGCTCAAAAAATTCAAGATGGAATATTGTAAACTTGCTCCTACACCAATTGTAAGAGGTACAAAGTTAAGAAAGGATGATGAAGGATCATATGCAATCCAACTCTATTCAAAAGGGTGGTTGGAAACCTTATGTATATCACAACTACAAGACCAGATATTAGGCAAGGAGTTAGTTTGATTTCTAGATTTATGGAGACTC
The DNA here is from genome assembly GCA_000404065.3 of Pinus taeda. Taxonomy (NCBI): domain Eukaryota; kingdom Viridiplantae; phylum Streptophyta; class Pinopsida; order Pinales; family Pinaceae; genus Pinus; species Pinus taeda. The sequence goes on along the minus strand of APFE031193536.1, from coordinate 69,064 downwards.
CAAAAGACTCACATTGCACAATAGGAAAAATAATTCTAAGATACATAGCATAAACTACACATTGTGGAATATTTTATGCAAGAATAGATAAAGAAAGATTTGGTTGGATACACTGACAGTGATTTTACACTAATAATGAGTTTCTAGCCGAAAATTTATAAATAACCCTCACCGAGTTCATTGTAATCATAAAGTTTTGTGTAATCAATAAAAGAGTAATAGGTCATGTGTTATTGTTTGTTTGTCAATTTGTATGTTTCTTCCTATGCCTTTCGAACATTTTTGACACTTCCATATTCAAAAAAAAATAAAAAAAAACTTCCCAACCATCACTAAGTGATATCTCACTAGGGTTAACAAATGGTGGAGATATATGTGTTATCAATTGCTCGAGGAGAAGTTTGGATTTACATGGATAGGAATTGATTGGAGTTTGAATTTATTCTTTAAATACTTCAGTAACAATTTGAAATAGGACTGACTTGTAATTGTATCATCGCAGTCTTTTCTACAATTCTTTTTCTTGGGATATATTGCTATGGTTAGTATATGACAATAATTCTAATGGTTGTGCATGATTGCCTATAATTTATTGTAGACATCCTAACCTCGTTGTCGACAGTTCTTTTTCTTGGGATATATTGCTATGGTTACTACATGACAGTAATTCTAATAGTTGTGCTTGATTGCCTATAATGGATTGTAGACATCCTAACCTCGTTGTCGACAAGAGGAAAGGAAGGATGTGAATTTGATGATATTTCCAAATATATGAAGATGCCTTGAATGAATGAACACAACATTAACAGATACTAGAGTTTTGTTTCTTGTTGCTTCACACGCAGGTAGGGCAAGCATTACCTATGGGGCATTTCATTCATCATATAATTATGCCGTTTCATAGTTAATTTATATTTACAAATCCGTTTTAAGTTTTAGATATTATTTTATATTTTTAGAGAATTTTATTTGAATTCAACAAATATTTGTCAAAATTATAAATTTAAAAAATATAATTTGCAAAATTTAAGTGTTTCAAATTTTTTTAATTATTATACTTATGCATTTTAAACAACCAAATATCACCATTTCATTCATTTGTAGTTGCATTATTGAGTTCCAACCATAAAAACCTAAAAACTCAAATAGTTACATGACGCTGACATACATGTCTGTAAATTGGGAAAAATGAGAAAGACGACGAGATGAAGCTGTTGAGGACTTTAATGTACCATGTGAGCATCAAAGATATTCAATAAGCCTTGTAGACTATGATGGCATCGCACATACATAGCGATTTCGACATGACAGCGATGCCATCATACCGATTTCAGTGTTCTAACGAAAGGAGGTTTCTATTTCCCAGAAAGGACCTCCCCTCCATCACTGACCGATTAGAATATTGACAAAAAATTTTAAAGGGACCTTTATGTAGCCATATATGTGTAAATGGTCGAGTAAGATAATTCAGTGTAACTTTTAAAAATTATATGAAATTTTTATTAAATTATTATAAATTTTCACTTCATAAAAAAATTATCTATAATTGTTTTTAAATGATCTCCATTGCTTAATTGGTTATTTATTTTGTACCTAGAACTATAGGAAATATATTTGAAAAATATTATAGATAGTGAAGTAAGTTAATAATTGGTTAAATGTTTTTCTGATTTATCTATTTAATATTACTTTATCTTCATCCAAAGCATAATATATAAATAGTAAGAAAATCATTATCTCACTTCATGATGTTTAATAATTTTGAATGCATTTGACCAAAAAAACTCTCATTCATGATAAAGCATTACATCATTGCAACTTAGAATGATAATAAGAATTATGTTGTTATAATTGCAGAGAGGCAAACACATTATATATTATAATTACTTTTGTAATTTTTAAATAAATTACTTATTCATTATATATAATTTATTAAAATATTTTATTTTATAATTAATTTTAATTTTAAAAAAAATATATATATATTTTTAAAGTACAACAAAGTGACCATTTTATATGAATTTAATTAGCATTGTGAATTTAAATTTTAAAAATTAAAATAACATCGGTCTACATTGTGATTCCTATTTGATCAAACCACCACAACATTTACTGGTGCAAAAAGAGATGATGAACTAAGTCAATGCATGGCTGGATGGCCATCTAAGTTAATGCCTAGAGTTTCATGGCAACCTATGTTAATAGGAGATGAATTTCATCTCATTACCCAAATAGTAAGGACTTGATCAAAATTCAATTTATGTTTAATGAAATTCATTTTTCTGTCAGTAAGGAATTACGAACGGTTACCGTTCGTAACATTTAAACAAAAATATACTTATTATAAATATTTATTTTAATTTTAATTTAATTAATTATTTTAATTAATAAAAATAATAATTATATTATAATTATAAAATATATAAATATATATTTCAGAAATTATCAATTAATTATAAATTATAAAATATTTAATTGAATTAGAATGATTTGATAACAAATTATTATTTTAAGGTGGTTTATGGATCTAGATAGAATTAACCCAAAGGGATACTTGTTATCCAAGAAAGTAAGACCTATCCCAAAAATGTAGAGGAAATTTGACCCATAATCTTTCAACTGAAAAAAAAAAAAGTACTTAACAACGAATATATTAATCTTATAATCCACATCACATATAAACATGAATATTTTGAAATATGGTAAATATAAAATACATACACAATCTTAATCAACATGCTCATGGTTACGAATTACATTTTTGTTTCATAAGTTAACATTTATTTATAGCTCCCACTTTCCGAGGACTATGCAGCAAAATCATTTTAATAGGATAGGGAGTATGATAATTATAAATGATTTGAAGCTTCGGGTTAATTCAATTAGTCAAGACATTTTATTAAATCACTTGCGCGATTAAAAAAGAAGTAAAAAAAAACTAAACCATAAAGTATTTTACCCATTATTATTTCAATTACTTTTTTATTAAATCACTTGGGCTATTAAAAAAAAGTGAAAAAAACTAAACCATAGATTATTTTACCCATTATTATTACAAGCACTTTGCTAAAGTTGTATATAGAATGATTTAGATTTTTAGCAATATAGTCAGCCATATTAAAAGAACATAGAAAATAATGTGTTTGTTTGATTTATTATACCAAAGTTTAAAAGCATTATGTTATCCATGCTTTTTGTTATGTAATGGGATTATAATAAATTTAAAATTTAGATTTTCAATTTCTATATTAAGGTTAGAAATGTTTAATGATGTTGATGATGATGGTTAGTGTCTATCGAGACTAAACATTGGTTTATCGGACCTAAAGAAACAAATTATTTATTTTGATTTAAGATTTTATTCCTATGTTCAAAAAGCTTGGAGAGAAACCTCCCAAGCTCACTATGATTTTGACATTGTAAAAGGCTAGGAAGATCAGTATTGTAACAAAGATTGTGAAACTGAGATCTAATGTGGTTGTACGCGGGGCACTCTAAGAGGAAGTGGTTTTCATCCTCGATGTTGCTATTCTCACATATATGGATGCTTTCCATCCATGGCATTTTAGGAACTGCCCAACGACCTATTTCACTATGGAGCTCATGAGAATTCGTTCTAATATTTGCTATATTAATTTTCTTCTTTGAGCTAGTTAAAATAGAGAGATACTTTTGATCTTCTAGGGTGGGGTTGATGACCTTCTTATAATAACTTAATTTTCTTTTAGCCGCTAAATCTTTCTCACACCACATTTTTTCTTTGAACTTAGAAGTAAAAATATCTTTAATGTTATTTATGTTTTGCAATGCATCATTCTCATTGATCTCCCAATAGTTTAACCAGGCCCTTGTGTCTTTATGCCACCCTCGATTGAGCCTTATGTGGTTTTGGCTGGAATTTAAAGCTAGCTGAAGAAGTCTATGATGTTTCAATTATTGGTATTATTATTTTTTTAAGGAAATATTTTTTTTGGTTTTAGAATTATTATATAAGTTAATATTATGTTTTATTTTTTTTTATAATTTTAATAGGTGATGAACAATTAGTTGATAATTTTTATCTTATTTACTATATACTCGTTAGAGATAAAGTTAATTTAAAAATTAAAAAATCGTTGTAGAAATAAACCTTAGAGTTTCTAAGGAACCAAATGGCAAAGCAATTTTTCTGGAAGCCACGATGAGAATGAGGGCTCATCAACTAGCTCGGGTAGGTGGTTACCCTAACCACCGAGAAAGCCATCCCCACCTTTCATCTCATCCCAAAAATTATGACCTTGGATCATTATCTTATGGACTAATGAAAGACAATTGGCGATCAAGCCTCGTATTCGCAATGGTAAACCACAACATAACTAGGATTCATAACATAATATAGTTTTTAATAAAACCATTATTTATATATATATATATATATATATATCAACGACCAAAGAATTGATTGGAAATATGTAGACTGAAGGGTCTCAATAAGATTGGACATATGTATGCATAAATATTACAAAGGGTACAAAGGGTAACATTACAGGTCAAGTTGACCAAGTTAACTCTCAACATTTTTAAATAATACATGTATGTGCCATAAGAAAAGAGAATTATGCAAATTATCTAAGCTCATTATTGTTAGGTATATTTTGAAATCATAAAAAAAGTCATACCTTCATAACCTTGCTTAGATGAAGACTAATCACATGTAACTCAATAAAAAATTAAATAACATCTAAATGAAGTTCAAGCGTAGTTTAGAAATAGAGAAATTTATATAAATTATTTCTTTTCGAGATATTTAAAAACAATGGATGGTAAATTTTGGTTTTCATCTAGAGAGTTGTTACAAGTGGTATCAGAGTTGAAGGGTTCAACATTGTGGCCTATTTAAAGGAAAATAATAATAAAAAATTGCGTTTCACAAAGAGTTAAAAAGAAGAAATGGAAAACATGAAGACACCACCTACAGAACCAAGTTTTGCACATGTTGTAACATTACTAGCTTTGGTAATTTAAATTCACTGATATAATAGGTTTTAGTAGTTTACAAATAATAAATGGGTCTGCAAAAGTAAATGCATCCTCAAAATGTAAATTTAAGTTTCATTAGCTGGTTGATTTAGTTAATCATGCATTTAAACATGATTAAATGATGTAATAAAGTAAATTCAAACATGGTTTACAAACCACTGAGAACAAATTTTCAAAAATTGAAAGAGTTTTGTTGCTAACAGCCTCATGTACAAAAAATCTGTTAGTTTTATAACAGCTATTATGGAATTGGGAGATGCAAATGCATCTTTGAAGGAATGTTTTCCAGAAATTTCCTGTTTTAGTCACCTTTTCCCCAAGGATAGTGTGACTAAACAAAGATGAATCTTGGAAAATTGGAGGAGGTTTTTGTTCCTAAGATACTAGACTACAAAAACCTCCCCCATTTTTCACACGGCTAGCTTAAACTGAGATATTCTAAGGGATGACTAGACCCTATTTTTCAGAAATTAGGGAGGAAAAACCTCAAGACAATTAGTGACTTGGAGGAGACCTCATCAAATATGAGTTGCAATCAAATTCGAATTTCTCTTCTTTATCAACAGAAATCCTCAAGGATAGTACAATAACCCTTCAAATAGTTTTAGTTACATTTATTTGTGTTCTATTTCTGTAATAGAGTTTTCAGATATTTGTAATAGATTTTGATATTTTTATCAAGATATTTTGCGAGGAAATTGTATAAATACTTCATCAATTGAAGTAATATGTGTTGGCTTTTGATGGCAATACTCTTCACTCTGTAATAAAGCTTATGTTGTCATTTTTCTAATGAAAGCCTTACGACTCTAGTTTTCATAGAATTTTGTGCTTCGAGTATGTTTTTCCAGTTTTTCATATCTTATTTCTTCGCATCATAAAAGTGTTTATAGAAAGGTATACAAAATCATTATCTTTAGAAAGAGATTTCTTTATTGGATTTTTTGTTCATCATAACTCCTGTTTAACTAGTTTTGTTTTGTGCTTTCTAACAGCCATTAAAAGAGATTAGCTTATTAAGCTATTTTGTCTTAAATATATCCTCTTAGAATTGGTTTTAGTCTGGCCATTCTGTTTCCCTTTAAATCTGTTTTGTTGGGCTGTAGAAATCTTCTACATGCATCTAAATTTTCCTAGTGTTCAAGTAATCAGTCTGGCTACTCAATTATTAGGAATATCCTTAAATTCTTCTACCAATTCTTATACAAATCAAGTCGTTCTATTAGGCTAGAAGCTGACACTTTCAAAAGGGACCTTGTGAGAGAGGCCTTTAATCATGATTATGGATTATCATTGATCGCCAACCACCCTCAATTAAAACCATAAATCTGGTCATTTTTCTTCAAAGGTTGTTGTTCAGTGATACGTGAGCAATGTTAAACAAAGCCTTGTAATAACTAAGGGAACCCCCTCTGGTTCAAGGGCCATCTTGAACCTAAACGCTAGCTGAGTTGGTTTCTTGGCATAGTTTTTGTAGCCAAGGATTGCGTATGGGAAACAGGTACAACAACACCTTTACCTCAATCAAATCCTTAGATGCGATGGAGCTAGGTGAAGAACATCCTTCCATATTTTCTATGTTGTTTAAAATGGTGCAGAAATTGAGGGTACAAGTCATTAGCATAAGGGTTGACAATAAACAATTGATGAAATATCAAGAAAGAATCGTTAAGAGTCCAACTGATAGGAAAAATCAAAGGGCCTCATACCCAACCCCTGATAATCAAAATATAGTTGAATTTCATAGGCAGAGGGAGCATAATGTCCCTGAAAAAGTCCTACACTAGAGATTGAAGGTGATAAGGTAATAGAAGAAGAAGAATTTGAGAATGCATCTTAAGGAAAAATCATTTAAACCAGTAAAAAGATAGAAAATAGAACTCCAAGGGTAGTTGAAGAGGATAAAACCCCCAACATTCAATGGGGAATCATAAGAACAAGTTGAGGCATGGATAGTGAATATTAACAAGTATTTCTAGATTTTTGAGTATGACAGTAATTTGAAGGCTCATCTAAAATCTACCAGCTTCAAGGGAAAGTTAAAGAAAATTTATGGTGGGAAGAAGTTAAAGTAGTTCATGGGGTTAGTGAGCAAGAGATAATGTGGAAAAAATTTCAACAACATTTTAAAAATAAATATCTTACTGAACGTTATTATGATGAAAAATCTAAGTTCCATGACCTTAGATTGGGTCAGATGACAATGGATGAATATGTTCTGAGATTCACCTCCTTTTTGACGCATGTTCATTATATATAGGAAGAAAATGTTTTGGTACAACGCTTTATAAGTAGTCTTTCAGTGTCTATGAAAGAGTACTTAGAGTTTGATAACCCTAAGACTATGGATGAAGTTATCTGTAAAGCTATCTTAGATTTATAAAATTTATATATATAATTGATTTTAAAATATTTTACTTAAGCTAGATGTTGACAATGAAGAATTTTTTTATATTAAGTTTCAAACTCCATATTGAATATAAAAATAATCACACATCTTTCTTATACTAAGATGTAAAGGACGCTTATCGATACGATAATTTTCATTAAATTTAACACAAATTCATTTTACATCCAAAAATATAATTGCTTACCCATATTTTTCTTTTTGCAATGTTGATTTAAAAACTTCAATAACAATTTTTAAAAATCTATCTTTTGGTTTGACCATTTTTATGGGACTAGTATGTGGTTTGAGAAGTCATGACCTAGAGAGATATATTCTATGAAAATCGCATATGGATCACATCCAACATGGATCACAACAACCCTTTACATGGCTGGATTTTTTTTATATCTCCTCCCTACTACCAGAAGTTGTAAACCTTAACTACGTTATAAAATGAAATTCTCAAAATTCAACCACTTTAATAATATTTAACCATTTTTTTAAAATTTTTATTAGAACCATTTAATGAAATTATCTTCTCCAGTAAATTTAATAACATAATTCCTCAATCATATTAAACTATCAATTTAATAATAATAATAATCATAATTTTCTCTCTCACAAACATTAATCTATCAATTTAATAATAATAAATTTCTTTCTTCACAAACATACATGGATATTTTCTTATTTAAATGAAAAATAATTTTTTCAATAAAAATTATGTAGCCAACTAACATAAATGATTGTTTTCATGAGAATACACTCTTTTGTTTAGACTAAACATGGAAACGAACTTAGGGTTAAGTGACCCCTTATGATACATCATTGCTTTCATTGCTTCACCATATTTTCATTCTATTTTTTGTTTTCAGGAGTGTACCATATTTTCATTCTATTTTAAAGTACTGCATAATCAGCATCTCATGCAAATGTTGGATTCCGTTTTTAGAGGAATGGGACTCAAGCGGTAGCTTTTGAAAAATCGTTGTTTTCAAGAGAGTGCCATATTCGACGTATTATTTTGAAGTACCACACTTTGGCATCTCGCGGAAATACTGTATGTCGTTTTCACACATTGCATATTTCTAATTTTTTAGGTGTATATTTCAATTTTATCATATCATATCTGAATATATATATATATATATATATATATATATATATATATATATATATTAAAAGTGGGAAATATTATAATTTTTTATTTAAATAAAATTTAAAAAAATTATATATATTTATTATTTTATTATATTGTACATAAAAATGGTGTAATCTAATCCATAAATAAAATAGTTTTTTTTACCAACAATATAATTTTAAACAAAGGTAATATTATAAACTATTTCAAAAAAAATCTAAACATAACATTGTATAGGTTTTAAAATTGGAGTTAACTAAAAGCATATACCAATTTTCGCTGGGTATTGTGTATTTTGGATAAAACTAAATTATAGAATATCGGGAAAATATAGTCATCATGATACAGGATTATCGCTATAGAATTAGTTCTCATACAATTGATAAGATGATCATACAGATCTATATATGATTCAATTATATGAGAATGGATTAGTTAACTCTTGTCTTTAAATTATTTGATTAGGCAATCCGAATACGTCAGATTAATTGGGATGATTTGTCAGGATAATTTCCTAATAATAAGAGGAAGTTGAAAAAAATGTCCTTTTCGTTCTTTTTGGGGGGATTGAATCCGCATTACCTTATTTATTATCTATTTATTCCGAAAGAATTAAACTTTTCGTACCCGAAACAAAAAGAATTCGTTTCGTAAGGAAGTTGCTATTGACTTTCATTTTCTTAATTTAGACCAAGAGATCTCATAGGAAAAGATGCTGAGCGATTCAGGCGTAGCATTGGAATTGCTATTAGGGCTTCTGACTTACCGAGGGTTTGAATCCTCTCTTTCTGTATCTTCGCACCTAATCTAATCTTATATTTCTTAACTCGGGATATTGTGTATTTTGGATAAAACTAATAATTTAGTTTTGTAATGAAATTTAAAATTGTTTTCAATTAATTAAATACTCATTTCAAATAATATTGTCTTAATTCAATAATAATGTCTACGGTAGTGTGTATTTTGGATAAAATTATTGTAATGAAATTTAAAATTGTTTTCAATTAATTAAATACTCATTTCAAATAATATTGTCTTAATTCAATAATAATGTCTACGGTAGTGTGTATTTTGGATAAAATTAATAATTTAATTTTGGAATAAAATTTAAAATTATTTTTAATTAATTAAATATTTATTTCAAATAATATTGTTTTAACTAAGCCTTAAGAGTTAGCTTAGTTGGTCAAAATCAGTTCCTCGCCATCAAGATGTCACATGGTCTATTCTCCCTAAAATCCTTGGGGTTAGGCCTTGCTAGTAGGTTGAGGGGCACTAAAAAAACAAAAATATTGTTTTCATTAAATAATAATGTTTATTATGGTGAGAGCATTCTACAGTTTATTATGGGGAATTGCCTCTAAAAAGGCTTTACATTTTAGTAAGGGGAGATGTTGCCACATAACATTATATTTAAAAGTAATAAAACAATATTTACATTAATAAATTTTAAAATAGTAATAACCAAAAAATGTGACTTATAAATAAAATATTTCAATTTCCACTTTAACTTTACATCAACTTTATACAAAATAAAGTATTTGAGAGTAAAAACAAAAAATGTAGCCCATAAATAAAATACTTTAATTTCCACATTAACCTTACATCAATTTTATATAAAGAAATAAAGTATTTGAGAGTAAAAACATTTATTTTACTTTAGAGCATGACATAGATATGTAATTTTTTACTAGTTAACATAGAGTTGACAAATAAGATGTAAAAATAATATTATTAATATTACATCATATGTTATCCATTTTATATTTAATAACATATAATGCTTAGAACAAGAATATATTAATAATAAAAAATAATATAATGCTAAACATAATGAAATATTTCAATATCCAATTAAATAGCATAATTTTATATCAACTTTGTATAGATTAAAATTAAGGTAGTTTTAAATTAAAATCAAAATTAAAAATATAATGTTTTCACTTCAAATTTCTAGGGATATGTGTCATGTACTTCATTATTAGTATGGGGTTGATTTTTAACATTTAAAAAATATCAATAACAATTTTTTTTTTTTTTAAATATGGGTTATGGATGCCCCCGATGGGGGAAATCAACCATGTGCATACCTATTACATGAAAGGAACTTGGGGTTCACCACTCCTCCACGTGGTCATTAACTCTCACCTCATGCATCATCCCTGCATTCACTCCACTTGAGTGATGATCTCTCTAGCAACTTCATCAATTAAATTAAAGGGTATGTTAGTGTTCTTCTCTAGTTTGGAATTTTGGGCGTTGAATTTGGGTCAGGGAAAGAACTATGGAGTGAATGACAGGGTCCATGGAGACTCACTAGGGTCATGGCCTTAGATGAGTGGCGAAGTGGAAGCCTAGTCTGTGTCGGTTTGGATTGAATTTATGCTTTAGTTTTGCATTTGGGATCCAGGAACTTTAGTGGATGGTATTTCAAGTCGACTCCATGCCATTTTATGGAAAGCATGTCACGGGTCTTCAAAAAGGAAGCGGTGGTTCCAGGAACTCTCCTATGGTGTGTGGGATAAGGTATTAGTGTTCGTAAGTTTCACTAGTATTTCTGCATGTAATTTCAATAAGAGGGATCAGTTAGTGTTTTTTTGAGGTCGCCCTAGTGTCGTAACCCTAGCAAAAGACTTCTTTGGTTTCTATTTCTACGGGGGGTGTGTTACCCTGGTCTCTGGTCAGTTTTGTTGGTTCTATGGGTGCCCTTTTGAGGTAGGTTCTACTGAATTAGTGTCCCTGTGCACTTGGGGATGTGTCGCTTATCTCAAAGGGTCAACTGGGCAATGCGCAATGTTTGCCTTGGATGGTTATTCAGCCTGGGAGGACGCTTACCCATCCTAGTGCAAAGTTTGTGGTATTTGGTTTCTAGTGTATGTTCAATCAGGATATCGGTCTATTGGTCTTGGTTTTTGCATCTCTCTTTACAGGTTCCACGAAGGGTATCCCTCGACCCTACTCGTTCCATTTATATGCTCCTAACAAGCACATTATTCTTCGCCAATGGGGTCGGCCTCGTCATGGGGGGGGGCATCAAAAATTGCACGCAGGGTGTCCCAAGCCAAACCATAGCTCATGCTCTGGCAACTTGGCCAGTTGGGAAACTGAGGATAATGTGGTTATCTCTCCAACTCATTCTCCAGGTCATATAGTGGCTCCTTTATCTATGGAGTCCATCGCAGAGCAACTTCAAAATTTCCAAATCAATATGGACATTCTTAAGAACTACAGGTATGAAGACCGTAAAGAGATTGTGACTTATCTAAATGATATTCAATATAGTCAAAATGATATTCTGGAGAAGTTGGAAAGCCTCCGCCACAGTCATTGTCACACAAATGACCACCTTTGCATCCTGGAAGTGTGGGTGGAACACATTGATTTCCATATGCATGATTGTGTTGGCTATTTTGCAGCTTCTCATGTACTCTCACCCCACCTGCCTCCTTGATATGTTTCTATTAGTTCTTCTCTCCTTTTTTTTCTCCTAGTATGTATGGCTATAATGCCTTCCATAAATAAAGGATGTGAATTTCTGTATATGGTATCCTCTAGTCCCCAATCTCAACAATTATAGTTGGAATGAGAGAAAGGCGATTGTCAAGGCATATTTTGTAAGCTATGCTTTTTCTGAAAATCTAATGAAAATTTTTTGAACGACAAAAAATAAGAAGGGTTATGGAAGTTGAGTAAAGGATTTTAATATTAAATATTTAAAGAAAGAAAGAAGAAATGAGGGATATGGTATGAAGAGATATTCATAATTCTTTCAATCTTTAATATCAAGTTGATATGTAACATTTTAAAAAATATTAATGATATAAAATAATTCAATGTGTGTGTCTGTAGAGAGAGAGAGAAAAAAATCGATATATGTTTTCTATTTCTCAATATTTGGAGGCATATATTAACATTTTAATGTAGAGAATGTCAATCATAAATACAAATTTTCAATTTCGACTACATATATACTACATAAAACAAGTGAAAATAAAAAACATGTGTATATATTTTAATTTAGAAAGGGAGGGGATATTACTCTTGTTATGCCTTTTTGATATGGTTCTGGATTAGCTGGTATTTTATATGGCTCACTACATTTATGGATGACTTTGTCCTTTTATGAATGGGTCTATGTTCCTATTGGTTTCTATGGATTATGAAATTAGAACGAAAGGATATATTTGGTGGTTGGTATTATATACAAATCTGTGTGCATAATTGGGATCTTTGTTCATGTTGCTCTATGGGTTCTCAACCTACATTGTGATGATATATGCTCTTGGAGGCATGTTTTTATTTGGTTTGATGATGTTCGGTATTGCCTGGAATTATGCTTTATTATCATGCAATGAGTTCTTTGAGAGGGTCAATGCCATGGATGGCCTCTTAACTTTATGGTTTAAAGCTTTTGTAACACCCTCCTCCCACATCTACCCAAGCAACTAGCCAGCCAGGGTAAACATACGATGAGAGGCCACTATGATATGATTCGACCCCCTAATCCACGTTAAGGAAGTGGAACCGATGGAAACACGCTAGACAGACATTAATTATTAGGTATAGGAACCTCAAGAACCAATCCAATACTTTAGACAACTTGTCTTGGGGTCCCACTAAGCTTTTGGACAATTTGAAGCTCAGCCTCTCCCATGCTATAGGCATAAGTACGATCAACAACTCAAATTCACTCTCACAAGATTTCCTACCAGTGACCAGAGGCCAAAACTGTTAGTCCTATGCCAATGACTCCAGGATTTGAGTCACCTTTTCAGGCCCAAAGCCTAGGTCACTGTCCAAAATTGAACCATCTCTTCAAATTAGTAAAATAACATGGAAATGACAATACTAAATAAAATACATTTTCAAGACCTTGACTATACCCCTACTAGCCATGACAGCCATTTCATCAAACATATTGTAAATTTGTAATCTACAGGTGTAATTAACAATTTTAAGCATAGGGGTCTCATACTTAGCTGAGAATCACTAAGAAACATTGATGCCTCAACAGATAAAATGCCACTCCATCCACTAGTTAATATATACATTAATCATTCAATTACAAGTAAAAACATGAGGAAATCTATACATGGCTACAGTCATAAAACAAATACATAACTAGCTTAATAGGGACAAAAATACTCAATAAAGCACATCCATATAGCCCACATATAATCCATCAAAATTCTCATAGAATTACAAGGAGAAATAACCTTTCATTAATGATTCAAAATCCAAACCTGGGACGGGACTTCTGCATTCCACCTCACCATAGAATGGCTAAGCCAAATCTCTCTTCAAGCATTCACCCTCATGCCATATTCCAAGCATGAATGTGGTATCTCATAGAACACATCAATCAAAACTCATTGAGGGCTTCCAGATGCCACACACCTTAACCCATCAATCATTGATTCCACCTAATGATTGGACATCATAAAAGCATCATCTGATTGGTCTCTATCCCACATCCAAGGCTCGTGAGTGTTTGTTCCAACCAAGGCTCTAGAAATAATAACTCAACCCACATCTCTCATCGAGCTCCAAAATGTTTTTCCAACCAAGGTTCCAGGACTACTAACTGAACCCACCAAAGTCACCAGAGCGTTTTTCCAACCAAGGCTACGGGACTAGTAACTCAACCCAAGCTATTACAAGGCTCTAAAGCATTTTTCCAACCAAGGCTCCAAGAGCTAGTAACTCAACCCAAGTTAAGGAAACATGAGAACCAAAAAAAAACAAACAATGAAAGTAAACTGACAATCACCATCGCTATCTAAGAAATGGAAAGGCTAGGCAATCCACTATCAATCCATGAAACCCTCCATGCCAATGACATATCATAGCTAAGAAACCATATGTGTGTACCATGCATGCCAAAACTAGTGAAAAAAACATGCATGCAACTCGGTACTTGCAAGCAAATCTGATGTAGTTGCTAATCCTGCTACCCTCTTGCGCTTTCTTGCTCTTGCTTTTCCTTCTTGCTCCAAAAATCCAAGTATGTCACACCCTCCAAGAGTGCTCCAAGAAAAATCTAAGTCTCCAAGAGTATAAGAGAGACAGAGAGAATAGAAGAGAGATCCAACACTAAATTGACAAAAGGTTACCAACTGATCCTCATAAGCCTTTTTATGAATGAGGCCTCTATTTTCTCCATTTTCCATTATTTTCATTCATTTTCCTCCTCACACGCAACTTGTGACCTTTCACCTCCCTTTTCTCCTAATTTCCATTATTTTCATAAATAAATGTGCCAAAATGCCATTTTTACTTTCCAAAGCCTTAGCCATTGCCCCTACCAATTTCCTTAGCCATAAACAATCACAAGTGATCCCATCGCTAGGAGTTTTCCCAACATTCAGCTTGGAATAAGTGTCCCAACATCCGTGGTTATTGTTTTAAACTTTTATTACATGGAAATCTCACCATGCTTGCTACAAAACACTCCCCCTTGGGGGAACACTGTCATCAATGTTCAACAACACCTATAACCACAAAATTGTTGTAAGAAATATATACTCCTGATGGAGCTTTATAACTTAGCTTGATGCAATATTTACAACGATCACCTTGCTAAAAAGAAAACCAACATGATAACATGACATCATAACAACATAACGCATATTGGATATTTATAACATATCTCATGTATCCATATACATATGTACATAAACCAACATCATCAAAACATATACCAAAACATATACCAAAATCACACCAAAACACCAATCTAAAATTGATTTGCCTCAACCGACAAACAAGGAAGGATACATGGCCTGCATCTAATCTGCCATCTCCCATGTAGCTTCATCAGGCCCAAATTTCTTCCACTGCACCTTAACTTGCTCGATTGCTCAGTTCCAGAGCATGAGCAACTTTTTTTGCAATATACATTGAGGCTCCGACTAGAATTCTCCATTTGGTTCCACCTGCAATACAGACTAGTCAATCATATGATCAACATCCTTAACATACTTCTTAAGCAATTACACATGGAAAAAATCATGTACTTTCATTGTCGGAGGCAGTACAATTTGATAGGTTACTAGCCCAAACCTCTCAATGATATTGAAGTGTCCACAAAACCATGGTGCCATCTTTGCACATGATCCAATCCATAAGGAGATATTCTTTGATTTGATGTGCAAGTAAACTTGTTCCCCAACCTGGAACTTGAACAAAATGTTCCTATCTACATAACTCTTCCACCTATCCCATGTTTCCTTTAGATTCTTCTTGATTACCTGCATTTCATGTTCCATGTATAGTAGCTTATATAGTCCAATCAACACCCTATTAACTAGACGACTCCAACTAATAGGAGTGTTACAACTTTTCTCATACAATGCCTCAAAAGAACTCATCCTCAATGACTCTTGATAATCATTGTTGTATGTGAACTCTACCAAAGGGAGATACTCTTCCAACTTATGTTGTTGATGCATCACATACATCCTTAACATTTCTTCCAATATCTTGTTGACCGTCTCTATCTATCCATCTGTTAGCAGATCATAAGCTATGTTGAAGGCCAACTCTGTGCCCAAACTTGAAAACAATTCCTTCCAAAACTTGGAAGTGAACTTCACGTCCTTGTCTGACATAATCTTCTTTGGAACACCATGCAATCTGACCACATATTTTATGAATACCTGCGCTACATCACTAGCTGATAATGTAGACTTAACCGGAATGAAATGCACAACCTTTGTCAATATATCCATAATTACCATAATGGAATCATGTTATCTTACTGTCTTCAGTAACCCTATGATGAAGTCCATGGAAGTGACCTCCCATTTCCACTTTGGATTCACGATCGACTATAATGGTCCACCTGGATGCTTACATTCTGCTTTCGCTCGCTGAAAATCGAAACATCTAGCCACAAACTCTGCTACATTTCTCTTTAGATTTGTCTAATAATAAAATTTCTTCACCGTAATTAATATCTTCTAATAATCTGGGTGACCTAAATAAGGTTTCGCATGAAACACCCTCAAGATCACCTTCTTGAGCTCACTATTATCCCGTATATATATCCTGTCTCGGAACTTGACCAATCCATCTATCGTAAGACAATAATCCATACCCTATGCATCCACACATATACTTGTACCCATGCATGTACCTATACTACCACCTGTACCTATACATGTACCTGCACCTATACATGTATCAACATCCTGCTACAACCTGTGCACAATCTCCATATAACTGACATCCTACTGACCTACCTGCAAGATCCTATGTTGTAAGTTCATCCCATAAGAGCTCATAGCTACAAAGTTATTTATCTGTACCTGTCTACTGAGAGTATATGCTAGCTTGTTCTATTTACCTTTGATGTACCTGATCTCTAAATCAAAGTTGTTCATCATGGCCAACCGTCTAGCCTACCTAGCATTCAGATTTGGCTGGTCAAACGAATACCTCAACCCAATGTGATCACTTATAAGTACAAGTCTCCTATCAAGAATATAGTGTATCCACATCTTCAATGAATGGATGACTGCTGCTAACTCTAAATCATGTGTTGGATAGTTCTACTCATGCTCGTTTAGTTTATGGGAATCATAACATACCACTTGTCCATCCTGCATACAGATTCCACAAATCCCTCTCTTGCAAACATCTATGCACACCACAAACTCTTTGTCTGGATCTACAATCTATAGCACCAGTGCATGTGTCAACAATTACTTTATTTTCTCAAATCTAGCCTCACACTCCTCAGTCCACTCGAACTTATTACCTTTCCTTTGTAATGATGTGACAGGATAAGTAATTTGTGATAAGTTCCTGATGAACCTCCTATAGTAGCCAACCAAACCCATGAAATATCTCACCTCATCTACATTATTAAGAGCTACCCACTCCATGATGGATCTTATATTTTACGGATCTACTGCAATGCCGTCCTTGGAGACAACATGCCCCAAGTAGTGTACCTTTGTCTAAAAGAAACTACACTTGTTGAGATTAGCATACAAGTCATGCTCTCTCAACAACCTCAACATTGTTCCTAAATGTTCAACATGGTCTTCCTTATTTTTAGAATATACCAGTATATCATCAATGAACACAATAACAAACTTATCCGAATATGGATGCAACAAACTATTCATCAAAGACATAAATGTAGTTGGAGCATTAGTTAAGCCAAATGGCACAAAACAAATTCATAATTCCCATAATTGGTCCTGAACGTAGTCTTGTAAATTTCCTCCTCTTTGATGCATACCTCATGGTATCCAAATCTCATATCAATCTTTGAGAACATTGTTTATCCCTTCATTTGATCGAGCAAGTCAGCAATCCTCAGCAAAGGGTACTTGTTATTGATGGTCACTTTGTTCAACTACTTATAATCAATGCATAATATGAGAGTACCATCTTTCTTCTTCACAAATAGTACCCATGCTCCCCATGTTGATACACTTGGCCTAAGGTATCTCTTGTCCAACATTTCCTTCAACCGCAACTTTAACTCAACCAACTCAGGTGTGCTCATCTTATAAGGTGTTTTTGATGTTGGAGCTACCCCTCGCACTAACTCAATAGAAAAGTATACCATGGAAGATTTTAAGGATGGAAGTTTATCTTAAAGTTTAGAAACCTTGGCAAATATTAGTAGTACCTAATATGCAAATTATAAAAATTTTGGTGATATTTTTGTAGAAATATTTGGATTTCCAATGATTTTATAGTAGCTGATATAATATTTTGGTGAAGAATCTGGGCAGTGGCGGCAAGGGTCGAACCCATGACCATTAAGAAATAATCCAAGCCCCCTACCAACACTTCAATAGGAGAAGTTTGTAACAACTATAGGTCACGACTTTTATTTGAAGTTGAAGTCTGTGCCATTCCGGGGAAGGGCCAACCCTTGGATGTGCCACCCAAATGTGGCCAACATGGAACGAAGCAAGGGGGGCTTGGCCATTGGGGGTGGGCTATTGGTCTTAGCCCTGGACACGTGGCCCACCAAATGTCCACAAAATTCAGACTTTAGGCATTAGAGGAAATTTAATGTGTCCAATAATTTCACCCAGAAATCATCGAAATTGGTGCTCTATTAGCACAATTTTTGTGAATTTGTAGGATGGTGCCAAATTTTGGGGAAATTGTGATGCAAATAGCAGAAACACTTGGGGAAGCCATAAATTCTTCAGTTTTTTACTAAATAAGGAGAAAAAAGAGGATACATAGACATTTTCGGGCATTCTGGAGCCATTGGAATAGGTCCCAGAGCTATCTAAGCATTGTAAACTAAAGTATTCATAATTTTGAGCATAATAGAGAGGATCAAGCCATTGGAAGTTGGACCAAGGAGATGTAGCCCAGGAGGGGTGAACTCCTTCATCATGTGCTGCCGTGATACTAGTTTGGTGATTTTCATGTCTGTTATATGTTATTATTCAATAATTTATTTATGTTAATTTGTACTTAAAATTTACATAAAAACCACTCAAAAACTCATGTTTAAACTTGCAATTAACCTCATGAACCTTAAGCACTTTTAACATATTCTGAAAAGGAATTTAGTACAACAAAATTAATTTTCCCATTCAAATCAAGTTTTGTATCAGAGCTCTTGGTTTCCTTTGTGCAAGAAGGATTTAACTATTTGCAAGTGAATGCCATGCTTACAATGTTGAAGCTCAGGAGAGGAGAATCAAATATAGTTAAAAGTCTTGAAGTTGGGTCAAGGAGAAGGAGTGCAAGGTTGCCACAATATCTACCACTAGTTCTTCCTCAAGTTGCAGTTGAGGCTTCAGTGAACATGTCACATGAAGGAGAGCCTACAAATATGACAGAGGATGAGAAGGTCTTTAGGAAGCCTTTCTTTGATATGACAGAGATGGTGAAGGTCCTCTATGAAGGGAGGAATACCAAACTGCAGGGTGATAGCTCCAAGCCTCCAAAAGGAGAAGGTTCCTCAAGAGGAAGAGGTAATGGAAATTGAGGTAAACCTCCACCCTTTCCACCATCTTGTTCATATTCATATTTACAGACATCTTCACCCTCTTCCACTAATACAAAGCTTACTCATACTCATCAACATACCTCAAAAGGAACTGGAAAAACACCATTGTTAAATCTCGATGTTAAATTTGAACTACCCATTTATAATGGTGAGGTGAATGCAAATAAGCTTGATAATCAGGTTCATCATTTGGAGGTCTATTGCAGAAAGAAAAACCTTCAAGATGATGACATAAAGATTTAGCGAGCTTCATTGAGGATGGAGGGTGCAGCACTAGTATGGTGGGAATTTAGGACACAAGAAGAGATAAAAAAAAAAGGCAAGATCTCAATTTCTTGGTCTAATTTCATTGTTGCAATTAAAAGACAGTTTTACCCTCTCGAATATATGTAGAAAGCCATCATGAATTGGCAGAACTTTAGAAAACTTAAAGGTCAAAATGTGCAAGATTACATCCAGGAATTTAGAAAAAGGTCTCTAATGTTAGGTGTAGATTTGCAATGACACAACACATTGTTGAAGTATATAGCAGGTTTACACAGTTACCTTAGGCATACTATCCTTATGTTTAATCCCAATAATATAGGTGAGGAGTGTATGAAAGCCACTCATCTTGAGGTAAGAGGGAAAAATACTCCAAAAGAGGGTAATAAAAATCCATTTAAGGGTAAAGGAAAAGAAAAAGGTTTCAAAGGGAAAGGAAAGAAAAATAAATCCATTAAGAAGGAAGGAGATAAATTAACATGCAAACATTGTTCCAAAAAGGGTCACGATGAAGATCATTGTTGGAGGCTTCATCCCGATATGAAACCAAATAAATTCAACAACAAGGGAAAAAATATAGCTCCAACTACTCAACAAGGTTTGGTATCTCATTCAGGTGATGAAACTAAAATTACAGCCATGGGTATGAAAGGAGAAGAATCCATTGCTAGCACTGGTACTTCAAATTTACACAATGAAACTCCAAATGAAAAGTAGATGATAAAACTTTTTCACATAAGGATAATCTCAAGACATAACAAAATTGATACTCTTTTTGATGCTAGCTCTCAAGCCAATCTTGATTAGGTGCTAAGAAAATAACTCAATATTCAAAGTTGTTAGATTGGTGTGAAACCTAGAAGACCGCTTCATTCTCATCATCCTAAATCTGATGCAACTTGTTTCGTGCGAAACAGACACCGTATGCTCCCAGAATCATGTTTTGTTCACTTTCCAAAATAGGAGAATTAAAAAAAAAAAATTGACAACCGAGTCAGCAGTCTGTACTGCTTATGTTGCATTGACCGGGCAAGTGTATGTGGCAGGTTGAGTATTCAAAATGTTTTGGTGAATCACAATGTGCCAAGTGGCACGTTCTCATGGGTGCAATTTGGTGTAATTTTATTGGGTGGTTGATGACCAACCATAGGTTGACACATGGCCCAGCCTAAGGTAGCCACTTGGTAGCCCATGGACCACCAAAATTATGGGTCAAGTCTAGGTAGAGGCACTAGGGGTCGAACGCACGACCACATAACACATAACAAAGTCGTTTACCAATACAATATCACCATGAATCTTAACATGTATAGTTTTTGGCATATATTTAAATGTTAAAAGCACACAAATTCTGGGGAGGGGTCGACCCTTGGTCACACAACTGTCACATGACCACCAACTGGATGGGAGTGGGGGCCCGGCTGGTGGGGGCGTGTAAGGCCCTCGGGTCATCATCACACGCTGGCGAGTTAGGCACGCACGATGGGTGCATTTAACTGACGAATTGAGGACAAATTGTTGGGACGCACGGTGGGCAAGACGAGGTGGTTGCCAAAAACAAATGAGTTGGCGACGAGCGTGTCCTACCGACGAGCCAGGTCAACTGAATGAGCCAAGGGGAACACGCACATAGAGAGTCAAAAAATGAAAAAGTATGGTTGGAGCACATGTTGGTCAGTTTATAGGGGAGCAACATAACATGGGCACCCCTACACTTGCGTCAATGGTAAAAAAAAAATGATTAAGTTTTAGAATGTGTGGGTCAGATTGGTGGTGGAAAGCCCCCATGCATTGGTGGAAAGTCATATAAGTAACTAACTAGAGAAGTGTCGAATCACATAAGGCCAAAGTACAAAGACAAGTTCGAAGTGTATTGGGTGGACAAGTCTGAGTAGAGGGCAAATGTGCCAGCAGTGTAGGCGAGCAAAAATACAGAAGTGTGAAGGGCCGAGAGTGAGCAGTCGAGTCACAACCGGGTGGATAGTTGCACCAAATCATTGCCAACAAGTCGTAGGTCTGTAGGCGGGGAAACACACAAAAGCAGATAGACTATGGGTAGTCAAAACAATGGGTGGTCCGCCTCGGGCGAGCTGAATGGGTGGACTAGGTAGGGCGGTGCACCTAGGGCGAGTTGAATGGGTGAACCGAGTGGGCGATGCGCCTAGGGTGAGCTGAACAGGTGACTCATGGCTAGTGTGACCCGAGAAGCAGGTGAAGGATTATGAATGGTGGAAATGAATATGATGATGGTAGTAGTTCGAGTAGCGAGGGAAGGTCTGCATAGTGCAGCGACTGAATCGGGTAGACCGGCCAAGTTGCATGGCACCCAATGCTTTATTGTAAAAATTATAAATCAGTTGAGTATAAATCCCGAGGAATTGTAAAACAAAAATATTATAAATGATTATTATTATACATGTTTGATGTGTCTCTTGCATATGGTTGAAATTTATGTTTATTCTACAATTTAATAATAAATATGACGAAAGATGAATATGTTAGGGGTATCCTGGTAAATGACTAATAAAATGAAATATTTAAGCATTTAGCCGGTGTTTCATGTGGAATAATCATGGAAAAAGAGTTGGGGGTGTGACATATGGTATTAGAGAAAATTGCAAAGACCAGGTATGTATGTAGTCTGAAGTTTTGGAAAGGAAATCTTGGATTCATAGTTTGGGGTTTATAGACATGGAAGTTCATGGCAAGACTATCCAAGCGTTGGTGGACATGTGTGCCACACATAACTTCATGACTACATGTTTAGCGAAAGAATTTGGGCTATAAATTATCCCTTCGGATGTGGAGGTTAAGGCAGTGAACTCAACGGCTAAAGTGGTTGGATTGGCAATCGAAGTGCCAATTCGAATTGAATAGTAGTAGGGTAGGTTGTACTTTACAGCGATGGAGATGAACAACTTCAACATGGTATAGGGGCATGATTTCTTAAAGGCCAGTGAGGCAATTATTGTCCCATTTGGCAATGAGATTATGCTGATTGGAGGCTCACAAACTTGGACTTTTCCTACTCATTAGAAAAGGAAGGAAGTCAAGGTGCAGCATGTTTCTGCACTAAGTTTGGAGAATGCTATGTACAAGTCAGATTTAGAGACATATGCGACAGTAATCAGTGATGTTGATAGCGATGATGGAGTGGGGATGCCTATTCCAACTGAAATTTCTAATGTGCTAGCCAAGCATGAAAATTTGATCCTCGATGAGCTACCAAAGACACTTCCACCAAGGCGTGCGGTGCACTGTAGCATTGAGCGAGAACCAAGGAAGCAACCTCCAAAATCTCCTTATCATTTGTCAGGACCAGAGTTGGAGGAGTTGAAATGACAGTTGAAGGAGTTGAGTAATGTAGGTTTTAGAAGACCTTCAAGGTCCCCATATGGAGCTCCAGTATTGTTTTAGCAGAAGAAAGACACAAACGAGCTACATATGTGTTGTAATTTTCATTCTTTTAATAAGCAGACGATAAAGAACATGTATCCTTTGCCATTAGATGCAGATTGCTTTGATAAGCTTGTGAAAGCCTGAGTGTTTTCAAAGCTAGACTTGAGGCATGGGTACTATCAGGTGCGAATAGTGGAAGGAGATGAGAGGAAGACCGTGATTGTGACAAGGTATGGAAGTTTTTAATTCCTTGTTATGCCATTCAGGTTGTGCAATGCTCCTAACACATTTTGCACTTTGATGAATGATGTATTACGTCGATATTTGGATTTGTTCGTAGTAGTATACTTGCACGATATCCTGGTATACAGTGATAACGTGGAGGATCATAAGAAACACTTAGCTTTGGTTTTTGAGGCACTAAAGAAGATTCAGTTTTACTTGAAAAAGTCGAAGTGTATGTTTTCGCAGATCAAGATTCCGTTCCTTGGGCACATTGTGGGCTAAGGACACATATGTATGGAGCCGAGAAAAGTGAAGGTGATAGAGGATTGGACCAAATCGAAGAATCTCCATGATATGAGGGGTTTTTTGGGGATGAACAACTATCAGTGGAATTTTGTAGAGGGGTACTCCAAAGTGACCTCATCACTAAGAAACCTTTTGAATAAGGATAAGTGATGGAATTGGACAGAGAAATGTCGTATGGCATTTGAAGACTTGAAGAAGAGAATGGTTTTAGCACTGATACTGAAGTTGCCTAACTTCGAGAGACCATTTGAAGTACACACAGATGCTGTGAATTTTGCGATAGGAGGAGTTCTTATGCAGGATGGGTATCTGGTGGCGTATGAGAGTTGGAAGTTGCAGGATAGAAAACAAAGGTATCTGATTCATGAGAAGGAGATGATTTTTATCATCCATTGTTTACGAATATGGAGGCATTACTTGCTTGGGAAGCCTTTTGTTTTCAAGACTAAAAATGTTGCAGCAAGTTATTTTGCATCACAACCGAGGTTGTCAGCGAAGCAAGCTCGTTGACAAGACTTCTTGGTAGAATTCAACATGACTGTTGAGTACAAGCTGGGTAGACTCAGTGTAGTTGCAGATACCCTTAGTAGGAAGGGACAGTTAGCCACACTTGAGGAGGAGGAATACTGGGTAGCACGAAGTAGGAGTCAGGTACTATGATCGAGGAGATGCAAAATAACCTTAGAGAAATTATTGTGAATGATATTGAAGTGCAGAATAATGTGAAGTAGGTGAAGGAGGGGAAGAAAGGGAACTTCTTTCTCTGAGATGGACTCTCATTCTTTGGGAACTGAATTTACATTCTGAAGACATCTCAACATAGGAGACACCTTTTGAAGGAGTGCCATGATTCTTCGTGGGCTGGCTACCCAGGGAAACATTGTTCTTTGGCATTGTTGGAGAGATGGTTGTTTTCGAAGAAGATGAGGGAGGATGTAGAGGAGTATGTGCACACATGTATTATTTTCCCGTAGGACAAATCGGAAACCCAGAGGTAGGGAGGATAGTTGTAGTGTTTACTAATTCTGGAGAGACCATGGATGAGTTTTTTGGTGGACTTCATTACTCAGTTACGACAGGTGCAGGGGTATAATGGGATTATGGTCATGGTTGATTGTTTTTTCAAGTATGATGTAGTCATTCCAACAAAGATACCTTGTGGAGCTGGGAAGACTATGGAGTTGTTCTTCAAGAACATTGTAAATTATTGGGGAATTCCATTGAGAATCGTGTCGGACTGAGATATACGCTTTACAGGCAGATTTTGGACCACGTTGTTCAAGCTAGTCAGGACAAATTCATTGATGAGTTCAAGTTACCATCCATAGACAGATGGGAATAGTGGGTGAATTAACGCATTGCTGGAGGACTACTTGAGACATTATGTGACGACTGATCAGAAGAATTGGCTTAAGCTCTTGGATGTATCTCTATTTAACTACAACATGTAGAAGAGTTCTGCAACAAGGTATAATCCATTTGAGTTGGTGAATGGAGAGTTGCCAGTTTCTCCTCATACCATATTATCAAGAGGTTTCTTGAGGAGTCCATATGTGAAGAGGTTTATGACAACATGGGGGGAGAACTTGGAGTTAGCACAATTGTGCTTGTACAAGGCTACAAGGAGGATGAAGAAATGGGCAGTTAAGGATAGATGGTATGCACACTTCAGTGTGGGAGATATGGTTTTTCTCAAGATTATCGAGGATCAGTTTTAGCCACCAAAAGGGACTGTGAGATCTTTTATGGGGAAGTATGAGGGACCATTCTGAGTGAAGAAGTGAGTGGGAGAAGTTGCCTACGAGTTGGAGCTTACAAACCACATGCTTCCGAAACATCCTATTTTCCATATTAGTCAGTTGAAGAAGTGTCGACTTGATGCAGACCATATCGATAGCATAGAGCCACCGAGAGGGCCAGCCATGATTGTTGACAAACTGAATCTTGTTTTGAAGAAGATCCTGGATCTTCAAACAACAGGTGTTGGGAGTAACATGTGATGAGAATTCCTCATTATATGGAACGATGAACCAGAGGAAGATAGTTGAGAAACAAAGCATTCACTGTGGAGGTGGAAGGAGAAGATTTCGAAGTATGATAGGAAGCTATAGAGGATGGCTAGATTGCCGAGGATGAAAATGACTTTTGGTGAGGGAGGATGTAAGGCCCCTTGGTCATCATCGTAGGTTGGCGAATCGGGTGCACATGATGGGCACGTTTAACTGACAAGTTGAGGAAGAGTCATCCAGCACATGGTGAGCGAGACAAGATGATCGCATAAAACCAACAAGTTGGTGACGAGCACGCCTGATCAACAAGCTGGGTCAACCGAACGAGCCAAGGGGCACACCCACAAGAAGAGTAAAAAACTGACTAAGTATCGGTGGAGCACGTGTTGGTGAGTTTATAGAGGAGTGACATAACATGGGCGTCCCTACACTTGGGTCGGAAGTAGAAAAATGACTAAGTGTTAAAATGTGTGGGTCAGCTTGGTGACGGCAAGCCCCCACATATTGGTGGCAAGTCATATAAGTAACTGAGCAGAGAAGTGTGGAATGGCATCAAGCCACAATGCAAAGACAAGTCCGAAGTGTATTAGGTGGAAAATTCTGAGCAGAGGGTAGATGTGCCCATGGTGCAGGTGAGCGAAAATACAGAAGTGCGAAGGGCCAAGAGCATGTAGGCGGGTCACAGCTAGGTGAACAGTCACACTGTAGTAGGGCAGGTGAGCCACAAATCTGCGAGCAAGTGAACATATGAAGGTAGATAGATTGTTGGCAGTTTGAACAATGGACAATGTGCCCCTAGTTGAATGGGTGGACCGGGTAGGGCAGTGCGCCTAGGGTGAGCTGAATGGTTGAACCTGGTGGGCGATGTGCCCAAGGCGAGCTGAATGGGTGACTCGTGGGTAGTGTGACTTGGACAACAGGTGAAGGAATCTGAACCGTGGAAACGAATATGACAATGTTAGTATTTTGGGTAGTGGGGGTATTTTTGTACGGTGCAGCAGTCGAGTTGGGTAGATCTGCTGAGCTGCACGACAACAAATTCTTCATTGTAAAAATTTATAACTCGGTTGAGTATAAATCCTGAGGAATTTTAAAACAAACATATTATAAATGATTAATGCTATACATGTTTGATGTGTCTCTTGCAAGTGGTTGAGATTTATGTTTATTCTGCAATTTAATAATAAAGATGATGAAAGATGAATGTGTTAGGCCTATCCTGGTAAAAAACTTAGAAAATGAAATGTTTAGGCATTTAGCTGATGCCGCACATGACTAACGCGTGAAAAAAGAGCTGGGGGTATGACAAGGTGGGTCGCTAGCCTTAGCCCCTAGCATGTGGCCCCCACATGAACACATTTTTAAAAAAATAGGGATTAGCTTTCATTTAAAGTGTACGACAATTTCTTTCGGTTTTCGGTGGAATTGTCACTCTGTTAATGCGTTTTGGGGAAAAATTGTATGATGGTGCCAGATTTTAGGGAATTTACGATGAGATTAGCAGAAGATTGGGAAAAACCATAACTTCTTGAGTTTTTTACCGAATCAAGATCAGAAAGAGGCTACCCAAGCATTTTTAGGCATTCTAGAGCCATTGGAATAGGTTTAAGAGTTTTCTCAGCATTGTAAACTGATGTATTCACATTTTGAGCATAATAGAGTGGGCCAAGACATTAGAAGTTGGACCAAGGTGACGTATCCCAGGAGGGGTAACTCTTCCATCATGTGTTGTTGTCATATTGTTTATGGTGATGTTTATGTCTGTTATATGTTGTCATTTAGTAATTTGTTTATTTTAATTTGCACATAAAAATCACATAAAAGCACTCAAAAACACATTTTAAACTTGCAAATAATTTCATAAATCATCAAGCACTTTTAATATATTCTAAAAAGGAACTTTAGCACAGGAAAACTAATTTTCTCAATCAGATCATGTTTGGTATTAGAGCTCTTGGTTCTATTTGTGCAAGAAGGATTTAATTGTTTGTAAGTGAATGTCATGCTTACAAGGATAAAACTCAAGTGAGGAGAAGTGAAACTAGTTGAAAGCCTTGAAGTTCAGTCAAAGGCAAGGAGGGCAAGGTTTCCACAATCTCCATCACCAGTTCTTCCTCCAGTGGTAGTTGAGACTCCAGTGAGCATGTCTAATGAAGGAGAACCTACAAACATGACAGAGGATGAGAAGGTCTTGAGGAAGGATTTATTTGATATGACAGAGATGGTGAAGTTCCTCTATGAAGAGAGGAATACCAAACTACAGGGTGAAAGCTCCAAACCTCCCAAAGGAGAAGGTTCTTCAAGAGGAGGACATAATGGAAATGGAGCTAAACCTCCACCCTCTCCACCATCTTCTTCATACTTCACAAGCATATTTACCCTCTTCCACTGACACAACCCTTACTCATACTCATCAACATACCTCAAAAGGAACTCGTAAATCACCCTAATTAAAACTTGATGTTAAATTTGAACTGCCCATGTATAATGGTGAAGTGAATGCAAAGAAGCTTAAAAATTGGGTTGGTTATTTGGAGGTCTATTGCAGAATTCAAAACCTTCAAGAGGATGACATAAAGATTCAATTAGCTTCCTTGAGGCTGGAGGGTGCAACATTAGTATGGTGGGAATGAAAGACACAAGAAGAGATAAAAAAAAACACAGTGAGATCTAAATTTGTTGGTCTGATTTGATTGTTGCAATTAAAAGACAATTCTACCCTATAGATTATATGCAGAAAGAAATCATGAATTGGCAGAGCTTTAGACAACTTAAAGGTCAAAATGTGCAATATTACACCCAAGAATTCAGAAAAGGTCTATAATGTTAGGTGTAGATTAGCAATCACAAGACACATTATTGAAGTACATAGGGGGTTTACACATTTAATTTAGGCTTTATGTTTAATCCCAATAATCTAGATGAGGTGTGTGTGCAAGCCACTCATCTTCAGGCAAAAGGAAAAAATACTCTAGAAGGGGGTAGTAAAAATCCATTTAAAGGTAAAGGAAAAGAAAAGGATTTCAAAGGTAAAGGAAAGGAAAATGCATCTATTAAGAAGGAAGGAGAGAAATTAACATGCAAGCGTTGTTCCAAAGAGGGTCACAATGAAGATCATTCTTTGAAGCTTCATCACGAAATAAAAGAAAAGAAATTCAACAACAAGGGAAAAAAAATAGACAATTGTAACCACTCAATAGGATTTGGGATTCGATTTGGATGATGAAACTAAAATTATAGCCATGGGTATGAAAGGAAGAGAATCCATTGCTATCACAAGTACTTCAAATTCACACGATAAAACTCCAAATGAAAAGAAGAGGATAGAATTTTTTTACATAAGGGTGATCTCAAAGCATAGAAAAATTGATACTCTTTTTGATAGTGGCTCTTAAGCCATTCTCATGTCTGAAAACATTGTCAAAAGTTTAAACTTGGAAACCATTCTGCATCATACCCCATATCCATTAGGATGGGTGTATGACAATGCACAATTGCAACTAGAAAGTGTAAACTAAAATTCGCCATTACTGCAAATTTCATAGATGAAGTGGATCTTGATGTTGTGCCATTAGACATATGCGGTATAGCTTTGGGCAGCCATATCTCTATGACAGAAAAGTTATCTTCCATAGACATGAAAATAAATACCATTTGTTCAAAGATGGAGTAGAATATATTGTGAAAGCTAATGGGAATAAACTAAATCTTTCACTTGTTAATGTGGGGTAGATGAAAAGACTAGTGAATTCAAGAAATAATTTTGTGCTTCTAATGATCAAACCCAATAATGATGTTGATAAAGAAGCTTTTAAAGGTTGGGATTCAAGATTTAAATCTAAATTGGTTTATTTTGTTAACCAATATGATGAGATGTTTCAGGAACCAAAAGGATTAGCCCCCAAGAGAGGAATCCAACATGACATACAATTGCAACAAGATAGTCCTCTTCCTAACATTGGCATGTACATGATGTTAGTGAAGGAAAGTGTAGAAATTAAAAAGAAAATTCAAGATTTGTTGGATAAAGGGACCATCATGCCAAGTTCTTCACCATGTGGTTCACCTATTGTTTTGGTGTCAAAGAAGGATGGAAAATGGTGCATGCGTGTGGACTTCCATGCATTGAACAAGATTATGGTAAAGAACTGTTACCCACTGCCTAGAATAGATGATTTACTTGCTAAATTGAAAGATGAAAAATATTTTACTAAGTTGTACTTGAGGAGTGACTACCATCAAATTAGAATTGTTGAAGGAGACATTTGGAAGACAACATTCAAAACAAAACAAGGTTTGTTTGAATGGCTAGTTATGCCTCTTGGTTTATGTAATGCTCCTGCTACCTTCATGTGTGTGATGAATAATGTGTTGAGGCCATTTCTTGATGAGTTTTTTATAGTCTACTTAGATGACGTATTAATTTTCATGAAATATCGTGATGAACAAGCCATGCATGTGAGGAAAGTACTTGATGTCTTTAAGAAAGAAAAATTGTATTTAAAGATGTCAAAATGTGAGTTTGGAAAAACTTATTTAGTTTACTTGGGTCATATTGTTGGAGGAGTTGAGTTGAAAATAGATCCCTCCAAGGTTGATGTCATCTTGAATTGGCCAAGGCCCAAGATAGTTACTGGGGTAAGAAGTTTTTTGGGAGCAGCCCAATATTGGAGGAAATTCATTGCTAACTTTTCTTCTATAGCATCTCCTTTGCATTCATTGACAAGTGTGAAAAAAGTTTTTCAGTGGGGAGGTAAACAACAAAAGGCCTTTGATGCATTGAAGGAAAGTATCAGTTCAGCTCTAGTACTTGCACTTCCAAACTTGAGACAATCATGTGAGATCCAGACCGATGCTAGTGACTACACCATGGGTGTAGTCCTCATGCAACATGGTGAGCCTATCTTTTTTCATTCAGAAACTTTCAATGGTGCATTGATTAATTATCCTACATATGAAAAGGAATTGTATGCATTGGTGCAAATTTTGAAAAGGTGGAAACACTACTTGATGTGTAAGGAAGCAAGCATTCACACTGATCATCAGCCATTGCAATACTTGCAATCTCAATCTAAATTGCAGCAATCAAGGAACTTTCGATGGATGCGTTTTCTTCAAAAGTTACACTTAGTAATAAGGTAGAAGAAAGGTATCTACAATAAAGTTGTTAATATGCTTTCTAGGCCTATTATTAATGCAACTAATTTACTCAATCACAATTCTGTCATTAGAGAACTTTTGAAGTCTAAAATGGGCCTCCTAAGAAAAATGTACAACCAAAACAAACTTTAGAAGAACCAATAGGATTCAAGATGATGATGTAAACCATGGGGCATGATTCACCATTTTTGGAGTAAAAAAGTATAAATAATAAAAAATAATAAAATAATAAAACTACCTTTTCAACTTGTATTTTCAACTTATCTCCCTAAGGTTTTACTCAGATTTCGAGTGGGAGTACTCATTGGATGCAAAATTTAATTCCCCATCCAAGGGGTTCCCATGTTTCATACTTTTGATGGCCCCTACTACACGAAAAATGAGAAATGCATGAAAGCACATGATTGCAAACACGTTTTTCATGTATTTCTCATTTTTTGTGTAGTAGGGTCCATCAAAAGTATGAAACATGGGTAGTCCTTAGATGCGGAATCAAATTTTGCATCCAACAAGTGTTCCCACTTGAAATTTGAGTAAACCCATAGGGAGAGAAGTTGAAAATACTAGTTCAAAAGTAGCTTTTCCCTTTTTCCCTCTAAAATTTGATGATGCCATATAATCTTATTTTATTATTTCCACTATTATTTTATAATTTCCTTAGGAGGCCCATTTTAGACCTCAAAATTCCCCTAATGTTTGCATGAAAGTTATATTGAGCAATATACATTGGACAATGGCTTTCAAGATATTTATGCAAGCTTGAGTCAAGGTAACAAAGTAAAGGAATTGGACTATCATTTGCATAATAACTTGTTGTACCATCTTGGCAAGCTTTATATTCCACAGGGAGAAAGAGACAACATTATAAGAGAGGCACGTACTTCTCTTATTTCTGGTCGTTTTAGTGTAAGCAAAACGGTCGCACATCTACAGAAGTATTGTTATTTTCCTTGTATGCTTGAAAGTGTGTCACATTTTATTAAAGGATGTTCATTATGTGCAGTCAGTAAGCCTAGCAATAGCAAGTTAGGATTGTACACACCACTTTTGGTTCCTTCAAAATCGTGGAAGAGTGTTTCTATGGATTTTGTAGGAGTTCTTCCATTGTCAAAAAGAGTTCATGATTATTTGTATGTAGTTGTGAATAGGTTCAACAAAATGTGCATTTTGATGCCACATAAAAAGAAAATTACAGCTAAACAAACTATTCAGTTATTCTTTTAGAATGTATGGGTGCATTTTTAATTTCCCACATCCATTGTTAGTGATCAAGATTCTCACTTTGTTGGGAATTTTTGGTAAAGCTTGTGGGGATTCATGGACACCAAATTGAAAAAGAGTACAACATTTCATCGATAAACAGATGGTCAAACAGAGGTGGTGAAAATGACACTGATGCATCTTCTTTGTGGCTATTGTAGCAAGCATCCTAAGTTGTCGAATGAACATTTGCACTATATTCAAGATGCTTACAACTGGGCTAAGCACTATTCAACTCAAACATCACCATTTGAAGCATGTTTGGGATACTTGCCTAAGTCTCCTTTGGATTTTACTTTTGGAAAATATGTTGCTATTGATGGTCATAGTGACATAGACAAAGCAAGAAGGTTCATTGAACAAATCCAATTGGTACACCAAAGAGTTCAAGAACAACTTGGAAAGAGCCAAGGCAAGTACAAAGCAATGCATGAGAAACATCATGTAGATCACAAGTTCCAAGTCAGTGATGATGTTTGGCTTCACATTAGCAAAGAGAGGCGCCAAGCAGAAGGTAAAAAAACTGAAACCAATTAGATATGGTCCATTCATAATTTTGGAAAAGATTGATAATAATGCCTTCAGGTTGGATTTTCCGTCATATATGCAAATTTATGTTGTTGTTAATGTTGAGAATTTAAGGTTATATGAGCCTCCTTTGATTGAAGATCAAGGAGAAAAAGTCTAAGTTCCTTCAATTCAGGATTTTTCTCCTCAATACCTTGATGAACTATAGCAAGACACCATTCTTGACAGAAGAACAAGGTCTTCAAAATGAGAGAATGTGGATTACCTTTGAGTGGGGCTCAATGGAAAAAATCCTTCAAAGTCCAGAAGGATCGATATTGGAAAGGTGAGGGAACTGAACCCTCACCTGCTGGACAACTGAAAGTGATCTTTTGGGGTTCAAAAGGCTTCCAGTGAGGAGGAATGATTAGGTACTCAAAAAATAGCTCAGAATTCAAAATTGTGAGATTGGCATGGAACCTAAATGACCATGTCGTGCTCATCATCTTGAATCCAGAGAAACTCGTTTCATGCAAAACAGACACCGTATGCTCCCATAATCATGTTATGTTCACTTTCCCAAACAAAAGAATTATAAAACAAAAACTACAGCGTTGTTAGAAATCTACACCACTGACGTGCACTAACTGGACAAGTGTATGTGGTAGGAAAAATAGCTAACATTTTTTTGCGAATCACAGTGTGCTAAGTGGCATGTTCTCATGGGTAAAATTTGGAGTAATTTTATTGGGTGGTTGATGCCCAACCATGGCTAACACGTGGCCTAGTTGGAGGCCGCCACGTGCTAGCCTGGGGGCCACCAAATTACATGTCAAGTTCGGGCAGAGGCAGCAGGGGTTGGGCCCATGACCACATAGCACATAACAAATTCATTTACCAATAAGCTATCACCATGAATCTTAACATGTATAGTCATCGACATGTATTTAAATGTTAAGAGTGTGCCAATTCTAGGGAGGGGCTAGCCCACTGGAGTCGGCCCTTGGTCACACAAACATCACATGACCATCAACCAGATGGGAGCAGGGGCTCAGTTAGTGGGTGTTGGCCGTTAGCCTTAGGCTCGAACATGTGGCCCCCCACATGGCCATATTTTTCAGAATTTAAGCATTAGCATACATTTAAACTATTCGACAATTTCTCTTGATTTTCAACGAAATTATCACTCCATTAGCAAGTTTTGGGGCAAAAATTGTAGGATGGTGCTATATTTTGGAGAATTTGTGGTGTAATTAGTAGAAGATTGGGAAAAGCCATAAATTCTTGAGTTTTTTACCAAATCAGAAGTACAAAGAGGCTACACAGGAAATTTTTGGGCATTTTGGAGCCATTGGAGTAGGTTTAAGAGCTTTCTCAGCATTGTAAACTGATGTATTCACATTTTTTAGCATAATAGAGAGGTCCAAGCCATTGGAAGCTGGACCGAGGAGACATAGCCTAGGAGGGGTGAACCGCTTCATCATGTGCTGCTACAATATTGTTTATGGTGATGTTTATGTTTGTTATATTTTGTTGTTCAATCATTTGTTTATGTTAATTTGCACATAAAAATTACATAAAAGCACTTAAAAACCCATGTTTAAACTTGAAAATAATTTTATAAATCCTCAAGCACTTCTAATACATTCTGAAAAGGAATTTTAGCACAACAAAACTAATTTTCTCATTCAAATCAAATTTGATCTCCAAAAACATTGTCAAAAGTTTAAAATTGGAAACCATTCCACATCATAAGCCATATCCATTAGGATGGGTGTGTGACAATGCACAATTGTAGGTAACTAGAAAGTGTAAATTGAAATTCACCATTACTGCAAACTTCATAGATGAAGTGGAGCTTGATGTTCTTCCATTAGATATATGTGGTCTAGTTTAGGGCATCCTATATCTCTATGAGAGAATATATCTCTTCAATAGACATGAAACCAAAATACCATTTGATCAAATATGGAGTAGAATACATTGTAAGAGCCCATAGCAAGAAACTAAATCTTTCACTTGTTAATGTGAGACAGATGAAAAGACTAGTGAATTCTAGCAAGAATTTTGTGCTTCTAATGATCAAACCCAAGAATGATATTGATAATTAAGATTTTAAAGGTTGTGATTTAAGATTGAAATCTAAATTGGTTGATTTTGTTAACCAATATGATGAGATGTTTTAGGAACCAAAAGAATTGCCTCCCAATAGAGGAATCCAACATGAGATACAGTTGCAGCAAGATAGTCCTCTTCCTAAGATTGGCATGCACAGGATGTCAATGATGCAAAGTACATAAATTAAAAAGAAAATTGAGTTGTTGGATAAAGGGATCATCATGCAAAGTTCTTTGCCACGTGGGTCACCTATTTTTTTGGTGCCAAAGAAGGATGGAACATGGCACATGTGTGTATACTTCCATGCATTGGACAAGATTACGGTAAAGAACCGTTACCCACTACCTAGAATAGATTATTTACTTGATCAATTGAAATATGAAAAGTATTTTACTAAGTTGGACCTAAGAAGTGGCCACCATCAAATTAGAATTGTTGAAGGAGACATTTAGAAGAGAACATTCAAAACAAAACAAGGCTTATTTGAATGGCTAGTTATTCCTTTAGGTTTATGTAATGCTCCTGCTACCTTCATGTGTGTGATGGATGATGTGTTGAGTCCATTTTTTGATGATTTTGTTATAGTCTACTTAGATGACATCTTAATTTTTAGTAAATCTTGTGATGAACATGTCATTCATGTGAGAAAAGTACTTGGCGTCTTAAAGGAAGAATAGTTGTATTTAAAGATGTTAAAGTGTGAGGTGGGAAAAAATTCTCTAGTTTACTTGGGTGATATTGTTGGAGGAGGCGAGTTGAAAATAGATCCCTCCAAGGTTGATGTCATTTTGAATTGGTCAAAGCCCAAGATAGTTACTAAGATAAGAAGTTTTTTAGGAGCAGCCCAATATTGGACGAAATTCATTGCTAACTTTTCTTCTATAGCAACACCTTTGAAGGCATTGACTAGTGTGAAAAAAAAAAAATCAGTGGGGAGGAAAACAGCAAAAGGTCTTTGATGCATTAAAGGAAAATAACAATTCAACCCCAGTACTTGCACTTCCAGACTTGAGACAACCATTTGAGATCTAGACTGATGCTAGTGACTACACCATGGATATAGTCCTCATGCAACATGGTAAGCCTATATTTTTTCATTCGGAAACTTTCAATGATGCAGTGATTAGTTATCCTAGATATGACAAGGAATTGTATGCATTGGTGAAAATTGAGAAAAAGTGGAAACACTACTTGATGGGTAAGGAAACAATCATTCACACTAATCATTAACCATTGCAATACTTGCAATCTCAATCTAATTTGCATCAATCAAGGCACTTCTGATGGATGGTTTTTCTTCAACAATTACACTCAGTAATAAGGTATAAGAAAGGTATCTATAATAAAGTTGTTGATATTATTTCTAGGACTATTATTAGTGCAACTACTTTACTCAAGCATAATTCTATTTTGTATGAAATTTATATTGAGTAGTACATATTAGACAATGACTTTTGGGATGTTTATGCAAGCTTGAGTCAATGTAACCAAGTAGAGGAATTGGATTATCATTTACATGACAACTTGTTGTACCATCTTGGTAAGCTTTGTATTCCATAGGGAGCAAGAGTCAACATCATAATAGAAGCACATACTTCTCTTATTGCTGGTCATTTCGGTGTAAGTAAGATGATGTCACATCTACATAAGTAGTGTTATCAGATTCGTATGCTTGAAAGTGTGTCATGTTTTATTAAAGGATGTTCATTATGTGTAGTTAGTAAGCCTAGAAATAGGAAATTGGGATTATACACACCACTTCTAGTACCTTCACAACCATGGAAGAGTCTTTCTATGGATTTTGTAGGAGGTCTTCGATTGTCAAAAAGATGACATGATTATTTGTATGTAGTTGTGGATAGGTTCAGCAAAATGTGTATTTTTATGCCATGTAAAAAGAAAATTACAGTTGAACAAACTGCTCAGTCATTCTTTCAAAATGTATGGGTTCATTTTGGATTGCCCACATCTATTCTTAGTGATTGATATTCTTGCTTTGTTGGGAATTTTTGGTCAAGCTTGTGGGGATTCATGGACACCAAATTGAAAAAGAGTACAACATTTCATCTACAAACAGATGGTCAAACAAAGGTGGTGAACAGGATAGTGATACATCTTCTTCATGGGTATTGTAGCAAACATCGTAAGTTGTGGGATGAACATTTGCATTACATTCAACATGGTTACAACTGGGTCAAGCACTATTCAACTCAAACATCGCCATTTGAAGCATGTTTGGGATACTTGCCTAAGCCTCCTTATGATTTAATTTTTGGAAAGGATGTTGCTATTGATGGTCATAGTGACATAGAAAAAACAAGAAGGTTCATTGAACAAATCCAATTGGTACACCAAAGAGTTCAAGAATAGTTCGAAAAGAGCCAAGACAAGTACAAAGAAAGGCATGACAAACATCGTGTAGATCAAGAGTTCCAAGTCAGTTATGAATTTTGGCTTCACATTTGCAAAGAGAGGCTCTAAGGAGAAGGTAAAAAGTTGAAACCAATTAGATATGGTCCATTTAGAATTTTGGAAAAGATTGGTTATAAGGCCTTCAGGTTGGATTTTACTTCATATATGCAAATTTATGTTGTTGTTAATGTTGAGAACTTAAGGTTGTATGAGCCTCCTTAGATAGAATATAAAGGATAAATCTCCAACTTCTTCCACTGAGGATTTTTCTGCTGAATACCTTGATGAACTACAACAAGAAACCATTCTTGATAGAAGAACAAGGTCTTCAAAACGAGGGAATGTGGATTACTTCCCTATGGGGCTCAAGGGAACAAATCCTTCCAAGGCAAAATGGATCGATATTAGAAAAGTGAAGGAATTGTATCCTCACCTATTGGACAACTGAAAGTGATCTTTTGGGGTCTAAAACGCTTCCAGTGAGGAGGAATGATTAGTTGCTCAAAAAATAGTTCAAAATTCAAAGTTTTCGGATTGGTGTGGATGTTGAATGACTTCATAATATTCATCATATTGGATCTATCACAACTTGTTTCACGCGAAACGAACACCATATCCTCTCAAAATCAGCTTCTGTTCATTTTCCTAAATAGGTGATTTTAAATAAAAAATGTAGACAACCTAGTTAGCAGTCCATACAACTAATGTGGAACTAGTTGGGCATGCCTATGTGCCAGGGTGAATGTGCAACTCCAGTGAATGTTGTGGTGCCAAGTGGTTGATGTTATTGGTTCAGATTTGGTAGATTTTGATTG
The DNA here is from genome assembly GCA_000404065.3 of Pinus taeda. Lineage (NCBI taxonomy): Eukaryota > Viridiplantae > Streptophyta > Pinopsida > Pinales > Pinaceae > Pinus > Pinus taeda. The sequence continues at coordinate 31,044 of APFE031193536.1, read as the reverse complement.
GTTGGTAGGTGGCCAACCAAAGGGTGCCATGTGGCCCAACCATCGGCCAACACGCCATCAGAGAAGTTCTTAACAACTATAGGATGTGTCTTTTATTTGAAGTTGAAGTCCATGCCATCCTAGCTAAGGACTAGCCCATGGGAGCCAGCCCTTGGATGGGCCACCCGTATGTGACCACCAGTGAATAGAGCAGGGGGGCCGGCTGGCGAGGATGGACCATTGACATTAGCCCTAGGCATGTGGCCCCCCACATGTCCAAAAATCTGGAATTTAGGCGTTAGAGGAAATTTAATGGATTCGACAATTTCGCTCGAAAATCGGTGAAATCGGCACTCTGTTAGCATAACTTGGGGCAAATTTGTAGGATGGTGCCATAGTTTGGGGAAATTGTGGTGCAATTAGCAGAAAGACTTGGGGACACCATAACTTCTTCAGTTTTTTACCAAATTAGGAGCAGAAAGAGGCTACACGGGCATTTTTAGGCATTCTAGAGCCTTTGGAATAGGTTTCAGAGTATCTGAGCATTGTAAACTCAATTGTTAATACTTTTGAGCATAATAGAGAGAGCCAAGCCCTTGGAAGTTTGACCAAGGAGACGTAGCCCACGAGGGGTGAACTCCTTCGTCATGTCCTATTGTGATACTATTTTGGTGATGTTCATGTTTGCTATATGTTGTTGCTTAATCATTTGTCTATGTTAATTTGTACATAAAATTTACATAAAAAACACTCAAAAACTCATGTTTAAAATTTCAATTAACCTCATGAATCCTTAAGTAATTTTAACATATCCTAAAAAGGAATTTAGTAAAGGAAAATTAATTTTCCCATTCAAATCACCTTAAGATTGAATTTTGCCACTCTAGATTTCATGTTCTCTTAATAGTCATGCAACCTGAAGAATTTTCTCATGTCAAGCAATCATACCTCTACATCATATGTTTTCATCATCTCTCCATAAAATTTTGGTCTCTTTTATTTCTTAAATTCATCCAGAAAATATCCCTTGTCACTCCTCCTGTAAGGACAATACCGATGACACTCATAATGCTCATCTGAATCAGAACTAAAATCATACTTGGGTCTATGCCCACTCCTATCTGGAGCATCCAATAATCTGTTGTCTCCGATTGTGTCATCTCTGTCTGATATGTGACCACCATGCGACCGACTACCATATGCCTCATTAGTTCTATCCTCCTGCTCATGGTTGATTTGAAGCAGTCCCTGTCGTTGCAAATCTGACAAGCTCTAAATTATGACTGCATTTACCTATGTAACTTTTCGTGTTCCTGTATGATTATATCATTATCTACCTTACAACTCCTTATCTCTTCCTTTAAGCTTCTCAGTGTCACTGCCAAGTTGTAAGATTTCCCAACACCATAATGCTCTTCAAATTCATAGGGAGAGTCTTCATGGTCAATCATCTTGCTAGCCATTTGATATTTCTTCCTACAAGGTGTATCATGTCAGCTAAACCAAATCACAATAAACCAGCATACCTTAGTATAGCTCGGGGAGGATACCTTCTTTGAAAGATCAAAAAATCAGTGTGATACATGTATAACATAATCATAACAACATATAGAAACATAGAAACATAAGCATATGACCATGCAACCACCATTCTAGCTAGGGTCTAGTCATCAACACATTACTTCAAAAACAACGCACACCACGACCTCATGCATGAAAAACCCCATCATTATGTCACTATACACTTGACCACATGCAAACATGAACATGCATAAGCAACACATAACCATCCACACATATGCATAAACACATATGAACAATACTTGAAATCAAACCTGCAAGAATGATACATGCAACCAAGCATACAATAATGTTATCAAACATACTGTAATGATACATGTAAGTGACATAAATCGAAATCAACGCATGTAACCAGTTATACACTCACAATGATGCATTCATAATCACACCTCAAATTTGACATGTTGACATCACTGCAACCTGGCATGAAAAACATCACGCAAATGCAACAAGCACATGGAATGAAAGGGTGAGGGACACACATGAAATTGACATGCATGCATTACCAACGCATAGCCCATCTAGTCCGAGGGGTGAACCATGCTCTGATACCACTCTATAACACCCTCATCTCACATCTACCCAAGTAACCGGCCAACTGGGGAAAACATCCAACAAGTGGCCACTATGATATTATTCGACCTCCTAAACCACATTAAGGAAGTGGAACCGACAAAAAAAACCATACAGACATTAATTATCAGCTACAGCACCCTCAGGAACTAATCCAATACTTTAGACAACTTGTCTTGGGGTCTTACTGAGATTTTGGACAATTTGAAGCTCAATCGCTCACATGCTATAAGCATGAGTGTGACCAGAAACTGAAAATCTCTCTCACATGCTTGCCTACCAGCGACCAAAGACCAAAACTATTAGTGATATGTCAACGACTCTAGGATTTGAGCCACTTTTTAAGGCTCAGAGCCCAGGTCACTGCCAAGAATTGAACCAACTCTTCATATCAGTAAAATAACATGGAAATGATAGTACTAAAGCAAATACTTGTTCAAGACATTGATTGGACCCATACTAGCCATGATAGGCATTTCATCAAACATATTGCAAATGTGTAATCAACAGGTGTAATAAACTATTCTGATCATAGGAGTATCATTTTGAGCTAAGAACTGCTAAGTACCATTGATGCCTCAATGTATCAACTACCATTCCATCCATTAGGTCATAGATACATTAATCATTCAATTACAAGTAAAACCATGAGGAAATCCATACATGGCTACGGTCATAAAACACACACATAACCAACATAATTGGAACATAAATACTCATGAAATTACAACCATATAGACCACATACAATCCATCAAAATTCTCATAGAAATACAAGGAGAAATAACCTTTCATTAATGATGCAAAATCCAAATTCGGGATGAGACTTCCACATTCCACTTGATCGTAGAATGGCTGAGCCAAATCCTCATGCACAACTATAGTCACAACTGATAGCAATCTGATCCTCTGACACCTGTCCCTGCTGAAGTAAACATGCATTGAGATGAAACTGAGTTAACTGATGTATTCTTTACTTCCATTATGAGTTAATAATTAGTTTAACAACTCATCATTAGTCTATTTGCAATTATACTAATTACAACTAGTTTAACCAAGTCAAACTGAACACAACTCCATCAACTCCACAATCAACTCCACCAAACTCAACTGGTTGACTTCTAACTGAAGTCATGCATGCAACAACTCAACTGACCCACAAAGAAAATGTATTTCCTTCTGACAGCTGCATGTGCCACATCTATAACTCAAACTAAAGTGCTCCAAGAGAATAATATAAAGTTTATAGTCTAAATATTATTATAAGACAATAATATTTGACTTTTCTATTTTTGATAGCGAGTCTAAAAATAGACTTTGATCACTCCTGTTGTGATCCAAAAATAGAACTTACACCATAATTTGCCTGCGTGCCCACTTAGTGAAGGTGACTCTTTTCACTAAGCTCCATCATCTTGTTGCAATCTCAACACTCCCTCTTGACAAGATATGGATTATCAATAACCCCTATCCTACCTTGGTGATATTCGAATTTGTTCCTAGTGAGAGCCTTCGTCAGAATATCAGCATCCTGATCCTCCGTTGGAATGTATGAAAGTAACATGATCCTCCGCTGCACACAATCTCTGATATGATGGTACCTAATGTCAATGCTACCATATACTTCGCCTCTTGAGCTCCCTGCCCAATCTGCATCCATAAAGCCACATAGCTTCAACTCATCCTCCTGTCTGTACCACAATCCATATCCCGATGTGCCTCTCAAATAGCACAACACATGCTTGCCCACCTTCCATAAGAGCTTGGTAGGCTTAACCATAGCTTGTGAAAGCTGGTTAACTGCACAGAATATATCGAGTCATCTATTGACCAAATACATAAGCGACCCCACCAACTGTTGAGAAAAAGTGGCATCCACTTCTTCTCCCGAAGTGGCATCCTCCTTCCTCCAACCTCCAAGAACAGGAGTATCAACAGGCTTGCAGCCATGCATGTTGAACTTCTCCAGTATCTCCCGAGCATACTTACCCTGAGAAACAAATAGTCCACCATTGCGCTACCATATTTCCAATCCTAGGAAATAATGAAGGAGGCCCAAGTCCTTCATCTCAAACTCCTTAGCAAGATCATCCTTGCATGAAAGTATCAACAGCTCATCACCCGTTAGAATCAAATCATCTACATACAGTACAATGATAAGAAACTTACCCTCCACCACAATCTGGTATAGGTTAGGATCTGCCTCGCTCTTGGAGAATCCAAGTCCGGTGAAATAGATATCTATCCGTGTGTACCAAGGACGTGGTGCTTGCTTCAACCCATACATCGCTCTCTTGAGCCTGCACACATGTGACTCACAGCTGAAGATCTCAAAACCTTCGAGCAGGGAAAATTTTAAGAACACCCCCTAAATTTATAAGTATAATAAATGGGCGAATCTTCATGGTATATAGGAAAAAT
>APFE031193536.1:0-11151 GCA_000404065.3 Pinus taeda | reverse complement strand
TTGCACAATCAGTGGGATTGAGTATTTCCAATGAGGATTGCATGGTATATCCAAGGGAAATACGAATTTGGATCATTCATTCATCAGTATTCTCATGCAGGATTGCGCAGCGGAGGCAGGCAAGCAGCGAAGGAGATTTGAACCTGTGATTGATTTAGATCTGAGCTAGTTTGTGTGTACCAGGTGGAGATAGTACTGAGTACTTGTGAGTATTGTACTATGTATTGTTACATGTTCTCAATCAATATAATATACAGATAGTTAGGGGTTTTCAGCTGTATGCTTTCCCCTAGTACATACCGTGTTGATATGTGTGATTGATGCTTCAATTGCGCATGTGAATGTTTCTTAATACTGCTAAATTGATGATCAATGTAGAGGAGGTTATGTATTATGCATGTTTTCCGCAATTAGTGTATAATCAGGATAATCTCTGTGAATAAGTGTCATATTATTCAAAATTTCTACATGCCTTATTGATACTAAATCTCAATACGTTGATCTCCTTTTTTATTTAAAGAATGGTCATGCTCCACCTGAACTCAATTACAATATTAAAAGGGATTTAAGGCTGAAATCCAATCAATATGAACTCAATGATAATGTGCTATTTTGAAAAAATTATGATTCAATTTTGTTAAGATGCTTAGAAATATTTGAAGCACAAACGGTTTTACAGGAATCAAATGATGAACAAGCTGGTGGACACTTTGGAGGAGACACCACTGCTCACAAAATCCTACATGTTGGATACTACTGGCCAAATATTTTTAAGGATACACATGCCTATGTGAGAAAGTGTAAAATTTTCCAAACTGTTACAAGAAGATAGAGAAAACCAACCTTAGCGCTTCAATTAGTCAACATTGAACAATGGGGATTGGATATAATTGGTGATATTGTTCCTCATTCTTCTAAGGAACATAATTTCATCCTTACTACTACAGATTATTTCACAAAGTTGGTAAAAGCAATATTGCTTAAGGTAGCCAACTCTTACAATATTACTGAATTCATTGATCAACATAATATCACTAGGTTTGGTCTACCTAATGCACTTATTTTTTATAATGCATCCTACTTTTCAAGAAATAACGTGACTGCGTTTTCTTTAAAAGGAGGATTTAAATTTAAATACTCTGCTAATTACTATCCTTAAGGAAATGTTTTAGCAAAATCAATTAATAAAAACCTCATTAGGATTATTAAACGAACTATTGATCAAAGCCAAAAGAATTGGCATAAATCCTTGATTTTTCTCTATGGGTTGATACAATAACTAATAAGGCCTCCATAAGTACTTCTCTTTTTAATATAGTATATGGGAAAGAGGTCATACTTCCTCCAAATCTAGTCCTCCTCTCATCATCCCTGGTACAATTTATCGAAGAAACACCTTCTTCTTCTCTACAATTAAGGATATCGCATATACTTAAATTAGAAGAAATGGAAAAAGCCAAAAAAATACATGCCCACCATCAACCACTAGCAAAATCTTCCTTTGATGCAAGCTCAGTTGATAAGAAAAAATTTCAATTTGGAGATTTAGTCCTGAAATGGGACAAGGCACATGAAGAAAAAGGAAAGCATACTAAATTTCAAAAATTGTGGCTTGGACCATTTCAAATCGTTGAGCAATTAGGACCATCAACTTTTATTTTACAAGATTTATAAGGAAAAAGTGACGCTCTTCCTGTTAATGGTTAATTCTCAAAAAAAATATTAGAGGAACATTTGTTCTATTGTAAATATGTAAATATGCATATGTACATACCAGTGTCTTTTAGTATAAATAACGTTAGGTAACACATAATTGGCTTTTTATCATTATCTATAATCATTCTCTGGTTTTTGAATTTTCAAAGTATAAAAATTTTAGGAAATAATTACAAAAACTATGAATTTTTTTATCCATTAAAATTGTAGCCTCTTCAGACCTAAAAACTTATAAAGATCTAATTATCGGTCAGGAAAGTTTTTCTTTAAAAAGTAAAGATTGTTTGGAGCTTTAGCACCTTAAACTTTGATTGTCATCCAACACTCTTAAGGAGTAAATGGACCTTCCCATATGTTATGGCTCCAAATCTCACTATTATGGTTTGTGATGCTGCACTCATGGCCTAGGGAAACCCCTCCTTCCAGACCTGGTCCCAAATTTAAAAAACAGTGTTTTATTCCCTGTACGCGACATTTCCTTGAGTTAAATGCGTGTATACCCGGGTCCATATATACCCAACCCGCATATATGTATTAAAACACTTAAAAAAATATAAAACTCCTTATTTTCAGGCAGAGATCGCGGGTTTTACCTGCTAATCACCTGGTAGTGCCCGTGGCCCAACTGTTCCCAACCAATTCCTAACTAAAAAACTACTTTGGGATTGGTATAAAAAGACATCAAAGGGAAGGCCTAAAAGAGGAGAGAAGAGAGAGAAAGGTTATTATACTAAGATTTTCCCCTGACCAGGTCTGAAGACCCTTGTGCCTTCTGCACTTCTCCCTTTTGTATAGGAAACCCTTGTTTCCTTGTGATTTCATGTTCATCCACTAGTTATGGCATCATGGAGTGAGTCTTGGAAGGAGATATGCTAGAGGCTTGAGGCAGGACAGATCCGGAAGGAAGCTTTGCTTGGAGCCTGCAGAAGGTTGTTCAGGTGATATTACTCCTTTTGTACATTCTATTTGTCTTTAATAAAGAAACACGTCTTGGTTCCCGATATGCTTCTTCTTTATGTTTATGATGTTCATGTTTGAATTTGATGTATGAATGGTTGTTTAAAGTTCATAACTAACTTCCTTCTTTTATAACATAAAGATGATTTTTGTATAAGTCTTTGTCCATATACTGTTGCATTCTTTGGAATTTTTTGTTTTGCAGGACAAAGGAGCGAAAGGGACTTGAAGAAGGGTTTGGACCCTTGAGGAACTTCTCGAATGTAGGATCTGAGGTACGCCCTTCTTACTTTAGAATTTTCTTATTATAGCGTAATGGCTGTGAGAATGTGTGTTTCTCTGTTTAGACAAATTTCAGTCTGCTAGGGTTTCCACCCAAAAGCCCTAGGGGAGCAAATCCATCAACACAAATCCACTATATCTCTCAGCTTGTACTCAACAAGAGACCTATCATGCACTCCAAAAATTCCCCTTCCAAAACTTGACAATTGAGGATGGGTTGAAGTACTTGGGTTTCAGGATAAAAGCAGATGGATACAAAATTGCAGATTGGACCTGGTTGATTGCCAAGGTGGAAAGAAGATTAAATATTTCGAGCCCTCATCTACTATCCAGAGCAGGTAGATTGGTGCTCATTAAATTGGTTCTAGAACCAACACCAATCTTCTAGATGTCTTTGGCCTAGGTCCCCCAAGGTATATTACAAAAGATTCAGCAAGTTTGTTGCCACTTCTTATGGAAGGGTCACAAGGAGGGAAAACCCTATGCGGGGTCAAATGGAGTAGAATTGAAACTCCCAAAAAATTTGGAGGTTGGGGCCTCAAGAACCTCTCTGCCTTTGCTCAAGCACTTGCAGCCAAATTAGGATGGCTTCTCCTGAAGCACAAGAGCCTTTGGCTAGAGGTGGTTACCTATAAATACATATCGTCACGCACAATCATGGATTGGTTAAGGTTACCTGCTTAGAATAGGAAAGGAATATCAGTGATTTGGAGGGTTTTTATAAATACCCTTCCCATCATAAGAAGGGGCCTTACTTGGTGGATCGGAAATAGTATGTATATCTGCATTGGGACTGATCCATGGATTAGTTTTGCAACTCACACCATCTCCCTCTTGGCTTGATTTCTTTCCTAAATCATAAGGGAGTGGAAAAAATCACACAGATATGGGACTTATACAACACCACTACATATACCAATGCAGGTCTTGGATATACCAAATCAGTGGCATATGGAGTGGAGGAGATATTCTGCGGCTTTAATTGAGTCCCATGTGAGACTAAGGGATGAGGATGATGATCTAATTTGGGGTTTTGCACAGAAGGAGATTTATACTCCAAAGGATGGATATCCTATTATCCATGCTAGCCATAAACCTGATTCTTTGGATAGTTGGTGGAGCAGCATATGGAATCTAAAAGGCCCGCTGGGTACTCATCTTTTGATGTGGAACATCATTATGGACAAAACCCCGACCAGAACTAATCTCAGAAAACAATCTTTTTAGGAACCTACACAGTGTGTATTATGTCGTGAGGAGGAGGAATCAAATCACCATCTCTTTCTCTCCTACCCTACAACACAACAAGTCTGGATGCAGGTGGTACATACTCTTAATTTATCACTTACTTGGTCTGGTGATGGTATACTAAATCCCTGGAACCGATGGTGGGTTGAAGCTCCAAACCCAAGATCCCGAAATCTTCGATTAATGGTGTACTGGCACATATGGATGGGTAGGGGAAGCATATAGTCTGACCTTTGATTATTCCTAAGATTTGTAATAGTTATATGGAAATTTCGATTGATGAACAGGTTGCCAAGATTCGAACCATCACCCCGGAGCTCACAGACAAAGCGCACCCTTGGGCCTATTTCGACAGATTAGCATAGGAACATGGTTTTGGCAGTGGCATTATCCTCCATATATATGAGACACATTATTTCCATATTTGTATGGGGTTGGGAGATGGCACAAATAACTTTTCAAAGCTCCTTACACTTCGTCATCTTTTATATTTTTCTATATACAAAAACTATAGATATTTACAAGTTTATGGGGACTCCAAGATTGTTATTAACTGGTTCAACTGGATTTCTACATGCCATGCATATACACTCATAACCATATTGGATGATTTTTTTTTTTTAAAAACACATTTTGATCATGTTTCATGTGCTCATATCTACAGGGAGTGCAATGAACCCGCGGACCAGCTTTCAAAAGTGGAAACGCATCATCCTAGAGGGGAATGGTTGACCAGGGAGCACACACTAGAACACATCTACCAGTATTTCCATAGACCATACATGGATCATGAACTGAAGAGGGTTGACAAGCCCTAACTTATCTATTTATTTATTTATTTTTTGTCTACAAAACAATAATCACCATGGGTGAAATTTTGAAAAAATTCGAATATGTAAATAATAATGTATATGATCAGATACCATCAACGCACCCTTCTCTGGGTTTTTTTATATAGATTTATACAATACAAAATAGTTCTCAGATGGCCACAGTCACTTTTCTGCATAGGCCTATGGCATTTACAACATGTAATTTTCCTTGATAATGAAAATTATGATACTTTTCCCCGAGAAAAAAATGTTTTGAAATACCTGAAGTATGAAACAAAATTATGAATTTTGGAATAAAACTTTGAATATTTGACAATAAAGAAGAACAACATTCAAATATTTGTGGAAAATCCTCAAAACAGAGCCTTTATTAATATGAAAAAGAAAGTGCTTCAACAATATATAGGATAAAATGGCTTTTCCTACCAATAGGCAATTGACTCACTAGTGAGGTGAACAAGTGTTTTGTTGTCCACTAGGGTTCCATTCTCACTTTGATCTAAAGGGATTAGGTTGGGTGTATGTCTTGAGAAATTTTGGCAAAATAAATACTTGTCAAGTTCACACCTTACGCCAATGAAACTCTGCTCCATGGTGCATGTCCTGAGCAATTTTGGCAGAATAAATACCCCTCAAATTTCACACCTTGAACCAATAAATACCCCGCAAAATTCACACCTTACGCCAATGAAAGTTTGCTCCATGGTGCAGCCACTCAAGGCACATTTTTTGAAGCATTACCCCAAAATGCTTTCCTAGATAGGTTTAGATGTGAATCCATGCCTATCCAAGAGGAATATGGACACTTCACTTGACCTAGGAATCTGTTTCTCACATATTACCCACATGAAAACATTCCCAAATATAATCTTGTATCAGGATTAAGAGCTTGTCTAAATCCTTCATGGAGGCTCACTTATCTCTTGCATGTTGGATAACCAAGTTTACACAATAAACTTTATTTTGTTAAAATTTCAAATTAGTACCACTAAATTTTGTTACCCTAAAGCTGCCATTCAGCCTTAAATTTCTCTTTAAACCTAGTTGGTTCTTCTAAATCCAAACTGATTTTTCTTAAATCCATGAAGCCTATAAACATGTGGCATGAATAGTTCAACAACGTGTGATAATTTGTCAGTAGCACCCTAGAAATAACAAATATGGAGATTTTCCCTCCAGCCTGAGGCAAACTTCTAAAGGAAATGTTAATGGATTATCACCTTTTATTCGGAATGGGAAAGGCATACAATAGTCCTTGACATCTCACAGTCTCTTTTTTATTCCTGTAATAAGTCTCACATGAAGCAAAAAATATTTTTCACCTCTTATTAGAGTCCATTTTAAAAGAAATTACTCTTGTTGGTATATGTCTTAAAGAAGCCAGTGTGACCAACAACATGTGAGAAATGGCATTTTGCTAAGACCTTTGCTTTTATTTGGAACTAGGTACAAGGTACATAAGGTATGTCGATAAGTGTAACTCATGTAGGAACTTCTTACACATGCAAGGTGTGAATGTGTGAGAAGTGATTCAAGACAACTTTTGGCGACTACCTAGTAAAACTGTGAAATAATACCATCTTGTAATTTCACTTAGTAAATAAAAGTGAAAGATCAATTTCACTAGATCTCCTAACTCTTCAAAATCTAAATGAAATATTCTAGATATTTTCAGAATATTAGTGCTTTGTATTTGATCTAATTGTTGAGAAAAGGTGGTTGCTGGGATTAAAGAGATTAGTTGCTAAGATAGGGGAGATTAATTTTCTCAATTAGAGTCTAAGAGCATAAATAGAACAAGATGAGAGAAGTTGTATGTAAACATTTTTGGACATCAAAAAGACAAGAGATCATAGAAAGAGAGAGGAGCCAAGGTCATATCAGAATCCATATTGAACAGTGTTGTACAACAATTCAGTAAAGTGTGGGTTTGAGTATCCAGCAAGGCGATAGAGTAGATCTAAGTGTCTAGGAAGCTGAAAACCTCAGTTTTGACGTGTCCTTGTAAGTTTTGATCATTAATGATAAGTTGATTTGAAGGAAAGAATTATGTGTGTACTTGAAAAGCTATTCTGAGTCCATTGTTTAGGTTTTCCAATTATATGTGTCACTGTTGCATGTTCAGAATTTTATTCAGTTATTAAAGTAATTCAAGATCTGAGTTATTTGAGAAAGAAACACAAGACAGTTGTCCTCTTGAATTAGAAAAATTTTATATGGTATAAGAGGATCATCTCTAATTGAGATCCTCAAGGGTTTAGAACAATAGATCAACTACCAGAATCAAAGACCAACAGTTAGAGGGTTTCATTATTGTTTCTTGAAGGACTAACCTCTCTTGCTGGTATATTTTTGTTGTTTTATTTTCATATCTGAAAAGTTTGTAAAATAGATCTCAGAGATGGCAGCGTCGAGTCTCATATTTGAGGACAAATTAGATGGTGCCTCCAAATAGGTGTCATCAAAAGCCAAGGTAACATTGGTTTTGAAAGAAAACGATCTATAAGATATTAACAAGGATGTTATAATTCAGTCTATAGATCTACATGAATTGGCATCACATAAAAATAAGGAAGTGAAGGCCCAAATTACTTCAGGAAAGCGTCCAAAGCCTGCCTCAGGAAAAAATGACGAACTTTGCCTCAAGAAGGTCAAACTGCATATACGATTATAGATGTTTTCATGTATGATTGTTGCAAATGTTGGTGTGGAAGGTGCAGTGGTTGTTGGGAAATTACTGAGCAATATAATCTTGACCTTGGCTATGATGTTGACTAAGGTGAATACATTGATAAGATGAAGGCAGGGATTATTGATCCCCTGAAAGTGATCAGAGCTGTTTTGGTTGATGATGCATGTTTGTCTTCATTGTTAACCAGAATAAAGTGCATCATTGTTGTGATTCTGAAGGATAAGAGGGAATTCCCAGGTATGAGAGACAGTATGGGTGGCATGGACAACTAAAGATCATATCTAGACTGGTGTGCCTTCTGTGTGGTGTCTTGTTCTAAAAGTAGGGTTAAAGTTCAGGTTGTCTGGTATCCTAGTTTTGAAGATTAAACTTTGGGTCAATTAGTTTAACCCTTTTTATTTTCTCAAGCATTACATTTCCCATTACTGGGAGTAATTTTTTGTGTATTCAATCTAACTTAAAGGAAAATTTGTTGATTGAAGTGCCCTGCAATTCTACCGCCTATCTTTTCTGCAAGGAAAAAGTGTAATCCTTATCAAGGAGAGACCGAAGAAATGTTTTCCATTTTCACCTATTGGAGATGATAATTTATTCAAAGAGATAATTTTTTAGAAGAAGAAAAAAAATACATGTTTTAGGCAAAAACCATGGAAGATCGAGCCTTGCAAAATTCATGGAAGATCAGGCCTCAGAGAAGGAATGGCTGTAACTGCATAGCTTGTAAACATGTCTTATGGTGTGGAAGGGTTATTGCCAGAATCACCTCACCTGTTAATGCTCCACGATACTCCCCGAGGATAGTGGAGTTAATCATCTATCTGTAAATGTGTGCACCAGCTAATGCTCCTCGAATGGTTTATTTGTTTGCTAAAAAGTGTCCCAAAATGCTTCAACACCAAATTGTTCCAGAAGCACTTGAAATTTGAAAATTTCCCACCAAATTGTTTGAAAAGTGCCTAATCGATTTTTGACTTATGTAATAATTACATAATTTTAATGTGTTAATTAGGATCTATTGATTTAATATTTATTAATTGTTTTGTTTTGTTTAATTTAATGTGTTAATCAAAATTTATTGATTCAATATATATTAATTATATATATTTAAAAAAATATTTATTTCTCATATATAAAATATTTTTAGTAAAATATATAAATTAAAAATTGAGATGTATTTTCAAAGTTGTTAGATTTTTGGAGGGAATGAAAGCACTAGTCCAGCTTTAAGTGCTTTTATGGGAGTTTATTTGAGGGAATCATTCATGCTAATATTTATCATTGGATTCAGCATAAGTTGGAAGATGAATCAAGCGGTTTGAGAATAGAAATGCACCAACCTAGACCTATTTTAAACCCTTAAATATCCACCATAATTGAGGTAATGTTGAGAGGATTACTAGCTGAGTTGAATTTAGAAAGAGCATTTTCAAAGCTTAAGGTGTAAGTTGGAACAACCATTATAAGTAGAATCTAATGAGCTTATCGTGACCTCATTATAAATAGATATGGATTTATTAAATGAGGGCTACCATTTTGTTACATGTTTCTATTTTGAAGAGTATGTTAGATTGGTTGAAGGAATGTCCCACCTCGAGAGTATGTGGAAAGCAAAATTGGTACATTGCACTCTGAGGTCAACAAATCTATTTGGAGAACACTCCCTTATTCTCAACCTCCTAATTATTTGAAGGTGACCTTGGAGAGAAGATGAGCTTGTTGATATAGGCTATATGATGAGGGTTTAAAATTATGAATGATAAATAGTTTGAAAAATTAGTGAAAAATATCTCCATTACCTAATGAAAGATTTGAATATCAACTTAGAAAAATATATGTTGAAACATATTGCAAGTAGTTTGTACATGTAGTTTTGCTGCCATTACTAACCATTATAGAATTACAGTGCCAGAGAGAGGGTCTTAGCAGACACGCAGGTGGAAAATACTTATCCATCACATAAACAACATAATCATGGGATTTGTTATGTCCAAATATGTCTCAACCATTGTTGGAAATATTGGGGAGGTGAATTGATACTTCTTACAATTGTTATATTATGTTATTTAAAAGGTTAAGCCAAAACATAAGAAGTAGAACAAAAATAATAATTTTATTAAATATAGTGAGGACTTTGATTCTTATTTATAAATATGGGCTCCAACTTGTAATATAAGTTCTTTAATTCTTCAAGGCACCAACCTTGAATGAGGACAAAAAGCCACTTAGGCCAATCCACGCACCAACCTAGTCAATATGAGGACATCAATCCTCTTAGGTTGAAGACTTTAACTATAGTTTAAAAAAAAAAAAAAAAAAACTTTATCAAAATATTTCAAAATCATTCCTTCAAGATGTCTACCATATAAACCTCTTGTAAAATCAGGGAAGATTTTACACTCAAGATGCTCATGTCTATTGAACATAGGCTATTTAACGATGATATATGGTTTATGTAATTTGACAAAGACTTTATACAAATAGTGACATCCCCCAAACCATGTTTGGACAATGACATCCAACCATCATCAATAATGTGTTCACTACCTCAATTGTCATCTTCTATGCAAAGAATTTAGATGACTCGTGTAAGGTACAAAGTGTTTCAAGGACACTTGAAGCCTCTAAGTCATGTGATCAACCGTGATGTCTAATGCTCCTCTACCTTCACTAGGTCAGATCAAATACCCACTAGAAAAGAGTTCACCATACACATCTTTGAGATTGTGATACCATATGCATATAATCAACACATAGACATACATATGTTTATTATTTATTGATCTACGCACATGTTTACACTATTAAAATCGATTGCATTTTTACTATGCAATTGCTTCCTTGCATTATGAGAGCCTTGAAGCTTTTTCTTAGCACACTATGTGATCCTGACTTCTTTTAGGAAAGGGATTATAGTCAACTTCAGGGGATAGTGAATTCCTTGGTGGCAGTCTTTTAAGAAGGCTTGAACATTTCTCAATCAAGTTTGCTAGACACTATCAGACAAGCTCCTCCAACCTCATAGTAGGGCCCTCCCTCCCCAAGCAACAACCTCCTTTTTCTAGTTCCTTGCCTATCTCTTATTGTGTTTTTGTGTTTTAGTGTCCTTCCATGAATCACTTCCTCCCCCTTGGATATTAGGGAAAACTAATTTTTATCCAATGACTCTCCTTTTCTCTTTCCTCCTTGATGTTCTCCTCTGTCCCTTCCCTCCCGTCTATTCCCCCTTCCCTCCCTATTACTTTTGTTTCCCTACTACCCTCCTCCTCTTTAGCCTCCCCCCTTGTTACAGTTTATGATGCTCTGCTCACCTTTTTGTTTCCCCCTTCTCTAACTCGTCTAACAACCATTTTTTAGACTTTGGTAGAGGGTTTGGGCCTCATAGCAATGATCATCTAAATGTCACCAAGAGAGGGGGAAAATCCT
>APFE031193525.1:11550-24547 GCA_000404065.3 Pinus taeda | reverse complement strand
TGGTCTGGGACCAGTGAGAGTGGTACCCACTATGACACTATTTTTGGGTCAGTAGAGGACTGGTTTGGGACCAGTGGTACACACTCTAAGACAGACTTGAGGTCAATGGAGGATGGTATGATACATCCTTGACCACTTCTTCTTCTTCATAGTTCGAGCAGATCAGAATAGAGTAGAGCAGAGCATAGAAAGGCAGAGTAGAGCAGGGGTTAAGCTGTTCAGGGCAGTGCATTTGATGGATGAATAGTAGCGACAGTCAGACGAATTGCAGATGGAGTTCTCCCTAGTTGAGAGGGAGTGTTAAAATTGGAAACTAGGGCCAAACTCCATGAGGATCACCTTATTCATGGCTGATAACATTTTATCTAGATTCCTCTCATCGAGAGGTGTAGGATTGATCTAAAGATCATCCAATTTCGATAAGTATTTATGGAGATATGAATTTATTTTGATTATGGACAAATTGTCAAAGTCGGCCAGCAAATTATGTAGGCTCAGAAGCCCAACAGACACATCTATTCATCATCAACGTTTGCATATAAATACAGGATGTCTCCTCCTCATTTGGACACACACTTCTCATCCATCTCTCTCTCTCTTCTGCGCAGAAAAGAGTCTCTCTCTCTCTTGCACAGATAGGTCTCTCTCACACGTGGGAAGGAAGGACACAGTTTTCTAAGGGTTTACAAACTGCAGATTGGAATTTTGACCAGCGTTGACTAGCATTCTCTCTCTCCTGACTACGCAGTAGGTGAAGCTGACTCTCCTTGGAAATCCGCAATTTTTGGCATAGGGATCGAGGTGATTTGACCTCTAGTTTGGAAGATATTGACTGCCTTAGTTTAGGGCTGATGCCACTGATGCCAATGATGTTGATTCCGATGATATTAATTCCGATGATACTGATGCCACTGATGTCGATAATGCGGATGCCGCTAATCTAGGGTTTGCTGCTGCTGATATAAATCAGATTTTTGTATTATTTCTCTCTGCTAAATTATTGAAGATAAAAGAAGATTTGATCAAAGGGTTTCCCCATATTGTGGTTTGTCCCTGGCTAGCCGCCACATCTTGTGTCTCTTGTCTTGGCTTGTTTTTCTGTTGATCGTTTAATGTTCTATCTGCACTTTACTTATGTTCATGTGATTGCTAATCTGTGGATAATAATAAGAAAGATAACTAAATTTCTCTAAGCATAGAACATAGCATAATTTAACAACAACCCATAACCTAGGCACCTTACCCACTGGTACTCTAGTCATTAGAGAAGTATATTGGGACCCATAGGTGAAGCGTTGAGAGCCTTGGGTCTGCAAGCAACAGTAGCACATCACATATGACCCTAGGCACCTCTTGCAATAGGACATTCTCCCACTTTGCACTTCCTTTGATGATTCTTCAAGATGATACATCTAGACCCAACATGCTCCCATGCTAACCTTAGCACCATATGATGGATGGCAGTTGATTCAGGGCCCACATGAGGATGGTCTCACCTTCTGAGGTAGGGCTAGCAACATGTGGAAAGTCCTCAACTTTACAACAGAGATTGACACTTTTTCACAGTTGGAGACCTAAGCGACCCCTTTGTGGTGCCCTAGCTGGATCTTGGGAACCATAGAGAACCATTGATGGAAATTTGAGGGTCAACCCTCAAATGGCGATTTTTAGATGCTACTACACCACACTTCTCACCTTGTGGCATAAACACTTGGCATTCAGAGCACTCATCATGCATGACGTCAACCTTAGAGGCCTCATGACTCACACGTGTGGGCTTTTATTTGCATTTTTGTCAAAGCTAATTCAGTTGGCTTGTAACCCAATGGTTTCATTATAATTTTACTTGTTAGTAATGGATTTTACGCTAAATTAGAACTTATCCTCCTCATATAAATAGAGGAGAGGATCATTGTTATTCATCATCATCTCTTGGACTATTTCGGCCCTCCTTAGAGAGATTTTGACCTTCTTTTTCTTGGTGAAGATGTGATCTATGGAGTATTATAGTCCATTGGAGCTACTTTTTTTACTTTGGAGAAGTTGTCCTAGATCAATAAAGGAATGTTCATGCATATTGTCTTGTAAGTGAACTTTATTGAATGTTTTTTTATTTTATGTGTAATGTATGGAATAAATTGATGATCTAGGGGGTTTTTCTATTGTGCCTTAATTTGTTGAAAATTAATTACATAGAATCTAGATCTTATTATTGTATGCACTACTCATGTATGATATGTGAATGGAAATCCCCTTGGTGTATCTTGATTATAGCTCTCCCAAGTGACATTGATCCCTCACAAAGGCAATAGTTAGGGTTTGTGCTAGGGAATCGAACATCCTTGCTCCTTTGCAAGTTGTATCTCTTATGAATCAATAAACTCCAACCACCCAAGGACTAGACACTAGCCTTGTCTAGTTGGTGATCAAGTCACTTTTATCCATAAATTGAAACCACTTTTCTCTCTCTTCTCTAATTCGACCCTATTAAAGTCAAGCGGCCCAATTAGGGCTTAGTGCGAATTAGATGGGAGGAGGAATTCTTGGTCTTGGAAGGTCTCAACATCAAGGGTTGTAGTGATTTCCTTAGAATAATTACCCTTGGTGGCCATTCTTTCCATTTTCATCCATAATTTTTGTTGCCCTAGTTATTTTCCCTAGGTAAAACCCTATTTTAGTTGAAGCTTCACTTGAGGGTTTGTTAAAGGTTTCATGTGCGTTTACCTTGTTGATACTCACTATTGGAAACCTTTCCTTGACACCTTGACCTTGGGACACTCCCTTTCCATGCCACTAATCAAACATTAGGTCTAGCATGCACTATTTTTGGTATAAGGGAAGCAAATTGCCTCTTTTCTATTGCTTGAGCCTTGTCCTTAAATTGAGTTCTCCCTTAGAGGCTTTATGTCACCTTATACCTTTAAGCCTAGAATATATCTTAGGTGACCTATATATCGAGACTCCTGCCATTGGTAAAAATTCATAAAGAGCAAGGGGTAACAATTGTGGTGACAGTGGACTACTACCTTATTGTTGTCACTTGGTCTAGTTCTTTCCTTGTATTCCCCTACACAAGGTCTGCTAGATTTTGTGGTAGCATAGCCTTCTTATTATCCATGGTGATAAACACCCTAATCCTGCACAATTACATGCTTGACTTCGGTTCCTCTTCCAATGTTATGCCATTTAGAGTCATGGACCAATTGGAAATGGAGATCACTAGGCCTTATAAGAGAGCATAAGGATTTGATTCAATCTTGATACCTATTTATGGTCATATGAAAGATGTCAAGGTATCCTTAGAGGCAAATAAAAATATTTGTTTTAATGGATATTGTAGTCATAGATGTGCCAGATTCCTAGGGAATTCTCTTATATAGGAAATGGTGTGCCTCAATTGATGGACACCTACAGATAGAATTGTCATATTCCACCGTCTCTTGTAGGAATTCACAGGGTAAGTTCCTTAGATAGAACACCAAAGGACACTGCTCACAAATAGATCACAGATCAATACACCAGTATTCTTAACGTCGTTAAAACCCTCAAAGAGGGAAATAGTCCACAGCCTGAGCCAACGCAGCCACTTCAGGCAATTTATTAATGTAAAAGAAAGAATATTTACATAAGCTTCTCTCATGAACGGTCACCTTACAAATGACCTTCCATGCTATTTAAATAGAGATCATGGACCAATCGGGAGTTAAGCCACAAATTAAGTGTCGGTAATACTGAGGAGAGAATGAACCATCAGATCACTTCATGTCTAGAACATATCGTGACCGCCGGATTGTAAGTTATACTTAACTATTTCCTATGTGTTGGAATATCCTAACATCTCTATTGTGGATGGGACACCATTTACCCTATACGAAGCATGTGGAAGATATGGAACCTTTTCTATTCCTAAAGGCATATTTGTAATATTCCTTCCAATAAAAATCTGCTAAGTGTCTTTCTCAATTTTTGTAAATTATGGATGGAGAAAATTTGGATACAAACCTAGGAAAAGCAGGTGGAGATTAATTAATTTAATGTTGTGTGGTAATGGAGGCCCCAAACATTAGACAAACGAAATATTAATCACATAGTGGGATGTGGGGACCACCCCATGATGAAATATGCACCCCCTTGATGGAGAAATTTGAATGGCTAAGGAGGGAGCTCAAATTGCTTGGTGAAGGGGCCCACATGAAGGAAGAGAGCATCAATTATAAATAAGAGGGAGGCAACATCGTTCAACACTTTTGATCATTTGACATTTTACATATTGTTGCTCAAGTTGTTCAACTGAGTCACAGGTGTTGTTTAGCACCAGAGGTTTCCAAGGGGAAATCTCACCCTCTTCTTCGGTGGACCATGAGTGCCACCCTAGGGAGGCAAATTCTACTCATATTTGGTAGCTGAGAGGATACCATGTAGCTCCACAAATTTCCTTGTCCAATTGGGACGCAAAACCAGGGAGTACGCAGTTCCTTTGGAGAGTGGGAGTCGGGAATTGAGGCCACATCCATTGTTGGGCTTTCATTGTCCAAATTGCAAGAGGAAAGAAGGGAAATTGCAGGAGGAGAGAGATCCAGATTCAGTAGTATGAATTTTTGGGGATTGAACTTGCGTCATCTTGCCCAGGACTCCGTAGTCATTTGTGGGGGCCAACTATAGGGAAGGCTTGAGAGAGAGATTGAGGAGTTGGATTGGAGGGGATTGTGGGGGATTTTCTAGCATTATGGTGGAGCAGCAAACACCACATCTGCTACAAGTTACATCTTCTCTTGTGGAGCAGGGCCAAGCATTTGGGGTCAATTTTGGAGCGTCAAAACTAGGACAAACCCTTTTTGGGTTTTTCTGGGTTTATTGAGGAGAGGCCAAGATTATTTGGCAGAAATTTTTGGGCAGAATTGAGGGGTCAAGCAGGGGTCCCAACTAAGCTAGCATCTAGAGGAGCTAGGAGAAATTGGGCTGAAATTCCGAGGTCAACATTTGGCCAATTCCTTCATGGGTTTTTGTGGGTTGTTGGTGGAGAGCCCGGGGTTAATTTACTGGAATTTTCTGAGCACGGGAGGAGGCCCTAATAGCTATTATTTGCAGCCAGTAGTGTAGTTTTCACTAGGATAGCACAAGGATTGTTGGGGACAGCCACACTGCATGTTAGAGCAGCTGATTTCATCACCTGGATATTGTTAGCTTGCCTTCGGCAAGCCTAGGTGCATTCTTTTTTATTTTACTTTTGTACCCAACAAATATATCAATAAAATGGCTCAACTCAACGTAGTTTATGGAGATTTCTGGTTGTTTAATGTGTTGTAAATTTTTGATGTGTTTTGCTATGTTTGCTTTGTTTATCATTGTAAATTTTCATCTGGAATATTACAATATCAACCAAAAGCACCTTGAGCCAAAAGATAAAGGGCCAAGAGAGGTCTAAACTTTAGGAAATGTCTGCCAAGTGAAGAACACATATGAACGGAACCAAGAAGTTGACATTTCAAAACAAGAAGAAGCAATGGTCCCTAAGATAAGGAAAATACTTCCAAGTGGGCGACATAGTCCTTGTTGACAATGATTCAATTCTTGTTAAAGTCCAAGGCAAAGTAGGAGTTAAGAGGGAACCACCTTACTTTGTTTGATAGGACTTGACAAATGTTAGATAAGTAGTTGCATTGCATTTGTGTGATGTAGCTTGTGTGAGCATCACACTTATTTATTTTATCATTTTTTTGTGTCGCATCATCTATTATATTGCATTTAGTTATATTTCTTTTCTATATGGACTTTATCATATATATATAACGAGGGTGATAACCAACACCCAATGTGTATGCTTCCAAACAAATTGATTTGAGTGTGCAGGTAACAGGTCTGTGAGGCCAAGGATTGTTGGGGTTCAACTGAATTCCTCATTCGAGCATATGGATCATGCGCCCTACGGTGGTCACATGT
The DNA here is from genome assembly GCA_000404065.3 of Pinus taeda. Lineage (NCBI taxonomy): Eukaryota > Viridiplantae > Streptophyta > Pinopsida > Pinales > Pinaceae > Pinus > Pinus taeda. The sequence continues at coordinate 18,607 of APFE031193525.1, read as the reverse complement.
CCCCAAGTTTGAGCAAGATGTTACCCACCAAAATGGGCAACCCCTAGGAGAAAACGTTTCTCCTATTTTGTACAGCCAACCAGCGAAAAGGCCTACACATTAGCTTGATGATGATGACATGCCAACTCCTCCACCATCTATACTAGTCATTACATCTCTCACCATCTGACATGCCTCTTAGATGAAGTTGAGATACCACCCAACAGGTACTTTGACCATTTTTTAATCATGTGCTTTTACTTGATGTTTCGGGCATTTGGTATGGATAAATGGGTGATTTCGATGATTGACTGACCTTGATTATAAATTTGTTCTCTCTCCTTACCAAGGGGAGTAATCTTTAGCCCTAGTCTAGTGGGACCTCTCTTAAGGCCTCAAGTTTATAGGAGGGGTGCTACTTGGAAAACCTAGATTGAAATAGCATATGCATTCTCCCTTTCACCATACTTCACACTTTCCATGTCACATTATAATCCCTTGATACCACCTCTATTTGTCGGGTCTAACTTTCATTGCTTCATAGGGATTTTCCACCCTCCTATCCACATCCTTTAGTAGGGTCAAGAAAACATTTCCTTGGAGGTTGATATAGCTAAAAGGATGAAAAAGCATAATATGGCCACAATGAAAGAAAAAGAAAGTCAAAATGCAAAATATGGCCCAAACATAAGTTAGTGTATGGGAAAAATCCTAGCATGAGCTCTACCCTCATCATTAGCCATCACCCAATTCCTGAGCACTTGATGCTCCATCTCAACAAAAGGAAACCTTGCATGTCCCAACCCTGATGAGCGATAAAATGTCTCATCTCAAGGGGTAAATTAAATCCTATATCAAAAAGAGCAATCTTTGATCCTTGATCTATGCATTGTAATACAAAGCATTATAAAAAATAAGTAAAAGGCGCAACATAGTGGTGGAAAAATCAAGCTAAGCAAGGTAACTCATGCATCCACAATTGATCCCTCCATTACATCCATACACTCATGGTGTGGACTACCATTAGCTGGTCCCTTGACCATGGCACTTGGCCATGAAGTCTTTCCCTCCCATTGCCACTTACTCACACCAACACCTATTAATTAAGACGTTAACCTTGGAAATGCCACCTCCCCTTGAGGGTTGGAAGCACCTAATAGGGTTGACTACTTAGCCACCACTAGAAAAGTAGGGAACACCTTTACAGAACTTGGTCTAGTTAGATATTTGAAGGCGATCCCAGTTTGAAGTATTAATATGCCCTCAACACTTAAGTATGGTCCACTTAGAAGAATTAATGATCTTGGCTTCTAATGAATGGTTGCTTTTACTTGAGTTTATGTTGGGTTTTCTAGCTGGTCCAAAGTAGCAAAGGGCTTATAGGCACCTTATTCCACATGATGCCCAAGACATATACTACATTCTAGAGAGCATGATGACTTGGTAGGTGCAACATTGCACATTTTTGGCAAAACATTGGAACTTTTGATGACTTGAGAAGTTGAGATACATCCAAGAGAACCTTGAGGAGCTAGAACATTGAGCTTCTCTTGCCTAGCATGGAGGATTCTTGATGGTGTACCAGGGGACCCAGCATGCCTCCAGGTTAACCTTGACACTACTTGTTGGGAATGCCATGATCCAAGACCAAGATGATGATGGTCCTCCCTAGGATTACTGAGGAAAGCTTGTTGCACCTAATGGAGCCTTAACACTATAGAGATGAGGCACCACGTTGCTCAGTTGACACCCATGGAGATTACGTGTAGTACCCACAACTATATTTTGGATCCTTGGATATGTTTTGATGCATGATTTGGGCTTTTTCTCAAATTGAGGATGATCATGATGCTTGGAGGCATTCTTGGTCTTGTCTTTGCCTTGATGGAGCATTTGGAGCCCAATAAGGACATGACATCACCACATTTTTAGCTCTACAACTCACATGTGTGGGATTATAATGGAAAATTATGTTGTAAAACTTATGGGTTGGCTTGTAACCCTTATTTACTTTTTGTCCACTCAAAATCAAACCTGTGTAGGGACTCCTTAATTAGAAATTAGGTGAGAAACTTAATAAATAAAAGGTCACCCCACTCATTTTTTCATCATCACTTGTGGAAAACTTAGCCTCTCTTAGAGATTCTGGCCTAACTTGTTGAACTTTACTACTCTGTGGAGATGTGATCTTTTGTGGATATTCGGCTATACTCGAAACTAGTGCTTGTTGTGGATATTTGGCTTGCTTCTAGGAGATATTGTGAGCACCTTACTATTGAATATATTTCATTATTATTGCATGTAATGTTGCTAGGTTTTTCTACGTTCCATTGTCAAAATGATTATGTTTATATGAAATAATTGGTTAATTTTGCATGCTTTAATTTGCATCCTTGAAATTCCTCCTAGAGGTATTTTCTCTAGTTAGTTTATCATCACTTAAAGTGATAGGTAGAGTTAGCAAGTGAAAACCTAGGGTTTTCCCCCTTACTCTCTAGCAAGTGTAAATTCACTTTAGACTCCATCAGCCAAGTAGATTGAAGGCACTAGCCTCCATATTGATGGTCAAGAATCATAAAATATTATCTTTTTATCCTGATCCTAAAATTTTGTCCCTTCAAAGGCAAGCCACTAAAGGTTAGGATTCGAGGTCAAATTCAACTAGGGGAAGAGATTTGGGCTGGTTGGACATAATTCTACCTTTTTTAGCCTTAAAACACCAAAATCCAACAATTTGCATGGTTGAAACTCCCTCAGGGAAATTTTAGGGCTAGACAAACCCTAATTCTGCATCATGCCTTCAACTTAGGGTAAAGTGTAGGTTTTGGGATCCTCTTATTGATTATATCCTTATAGAAAATGATTTCTCTCTCCTGGTATGCCTAGTTCTTCTACTCTTGAATCATACACCAAAAACCCTAGGCTACAAGTCCTTTATAGACAACTTCTAAGGTATGCTAGTCCTTTTTTAGTAGAATTAAACCTTGTCATTAGCCTAAGTATCTTGGGTAAGCCTATTCAACTGTCATCTTTGAATCCTAGACCAAGAATATCCTTTATGTGACCTAAATTAGGAAGCCTCTCGTGTGGTGAAATTCCACTAAATCGTTGAAAGTGTATTGCTTAGGTGATAATGACATTCACCTCATTGTTGTGTCTTAATTTTCTCTTGCCTTGTGAGGCAACTCACAAAACATGCTAAATTTTGAGGCAATAAGGACCTTCCCTTTGAACACAAATCTAGAAATTACCCTAAATACCTTGGTAACCCTATCTTCAAGATCCACCTTAAACCCTAATTGTGCAATCCTTTTGATTGGTGTTGATAGAAGTAGAAGCCTTAGGGGTATCTTAACTTGGTTTGAGTTGGCCATTTGATCCCTAAGATCTACTAGGGAGAACCCCCAAGTGCTGGCTGAAAGCAAAAGGATGGTTAACAAGGCGACAGTGGTTCCCTCTCGAGTACATATGATCTCACAGTTGATCTTTTGGACTATATCTCAAGAAGTGTGAGATTTTGACGTAGCAATTCTATATTGAGACCAAAGCTACAAAAAACCCAATAATTACTTGAACTTTGGTGGAACATTTGTATCTTGGCATAGCAAAATGGATTGTGAATACTCACATACTGTTGAGGAATGTAACTCAACCAAAAACTTCTCACACAAGTTCCAATTTAACTGTGGAAAAAGTGGTTCAAGACATTTCATTAGTGACCAACATGGAACTGTTGATTTGGGGTAGCATCGGATGTGCTCAAGCCACAAAATTTGGTGGAGAGGTTGGGGCACATGAGATCTCCAATACCTACAAAAGGGTTTGGGCAGATTCTAAACAGATCAGGAGATATTAAAATACTTAATATTTTCAATGGAGTCCCTAAGTTTAAACTTAGGGAAAATAAAATATTAATGTGTATTAATATGAATCTATGTTAGAATGGTCCAAAAGACATGGATCAAGCCATATCTTATCTTAGCCGTTGATTAAGGACTTAATCTCGGTCATTGATATAAGAGGAGGCTTGAGGGTCACCTGGAGAATACACCAGAGTGATCAATCATTCTATTCTCTAGAGCAGGGTTTGCTAAGAAAGATAGAATTAGTGATCGGGAGATGCAGGTGAGGGGCATTTGAGTACAGAGAGCCAGAGAGGCAGAGATAATGTTGGGAGAGCAGTGTAGTAGCCAAGGAGAGTGACGCAAAGTCAGCTAGGGCTCACGCAGAGGCAACCGGGAGCTACGGAGAGCCTTAGAGAGGCCAGCATTGCTGGCGCAGAGGGCTAGAGGGTTGACACAAGGATTCCTAGGGGCTAGGGCAGATTGGTGTTGAGTAGCTGCTAGAAGGATTATCAGGGGTTTCAGCCAGGAGATTTGTCAGAAACTGAGAGGCATTACTACCAAGGAAATTCTTTGTTGGTTAGGCCAGTTTCGACACCCAGATTGTACTATGATATTGCTTAATAAGAAAACCCTCAGATAGTTGCACCGGTTTTCCCACATTGGGTTTTCCCAGTGACATTAGTCCAAAAATAATGGTGTCATATAGTGTGTTTGTTTCTGTTACTTTTAGTTGCTAATCCGTAATATGTTGAGCATGAACTAGTGTTTATTTTCAGTATTTACATTGTAGATAACCTGTTAAGGAAAATAACAAGTAGGTAGGAATAAATTAGATAAAGTGCATGGAGGGTTTCTAACTAAGTAAACTTGGAAATTTCAACATGGGATCAGAGCATGATTGTAGATCACGGGAGGACTAAAGGACATTAGCTAAGTGGAGCAATAGCAGCAGAAAACAGTTGTCCTGAGGTGACAAAAGTTGTTTCTAGCAGAGCAGCAACAAGGAAGGGTGATGCAGTGCTTGCGTCATCAAGGGTGAGTCGGGAAGAGGCAGTGCAGAGGTTAAGGAATGAAAATGAAGCCTCACGCAGAGCCACGCAGTAGCTGAGAGCGCTAATGCAGTTCGCTGAGGAGGTTGGGTTGTTGGTGCCGGGATTGCGTAGAGCCTAGGAGCTCTCACCTTCAAGTTGCTAGGGTTTAGAAGGCTACGGGAATATTGCAGAGTGGAGCTGGTGAAGTACTATACTCAGAACAGTACCTGACAGAGCAAGGCCAGAGGAGTTTCTACCGAGGGTTTCCAACCGAGGAACTCGGATCAATGGTGCGGTTGCACAAGACGATCAGAGTAGGGGGCATCTCGACAGCGGCAGAAGGATTTCCAGGAGGGAAATCAGGACTCAGAGGGACTCCAGAAGAGAACTCCCAAACAAGAAGTAAAGACTCAGAGGAGTCGAGTAAAGATCTTCTAGGAGGGAAGTAGAGGAGAATCATCGTGCTACACAGAGTAAGAGACCAGGATAGACTGGACGGAGCATCGAACTTCACAGTCTGGAAGGCCAGAATCTTATCCATACTTGACAAGAATCGTGTCAAGAACTTTGCCTTGAAGGTAATAGCTATCCCAGTCGACCCCAATGATAATGACAAGTACGAGGAGACAATGGCGAGGGCCAAGAGCATTATCCTTGACGAGGTCAAGGATCATGTACTACCACACATAGCCGAGAAGGAAACAACATTTGAGATGTGGGAGGCTCTCAAGACGCTGTACCAACATTCTTTTGTGCAGAGAAGAATGTTGTTTGAGAATCAGTTGAGGTCGTATCAGATGAAGAAGGGAGAACTGATTGACACCTTCCTCAGAGGACTGAATGATATTCGAGATCAACTGACTGCTATAGAGGCGACATCGGTTCAGGAGCTGATGGTGAGGACAACCCTAAATGTTGTCTCAGAAGACTAGGAGGTGTTTCTCTAGAGTATACTAGGCAAAGGGACTCTCCCACCTTGGGATGAGATGTGGGTAGCTCTTTTCCAGGAAGAGATCAGACATCAGTTGAAAACGGGTAGCAGCAGCAAGGGGATCAAAGTCAAGTAGGTGGAGGAAGATGTGGCCCTAGCATCTGAGGGAAAGCAGGAGAAGCGAAAGAAGAAGGATCTCTCCAAGATCAAGTGCTTCCACTGTGAGGAGATGGGTCATTATGCGACCCAGTGTCCAAGGAAGAAGAGTAAGGGAGAGTCTTCCAAGACTAAGGTAGCGCTAGCACAGGTAGAGAAGGAAGTTTTGGCAGACGATGACTGTGCCATGAGTGCACATGCACCACTTGAGAAGAAGTGGGGAGACATCGAGCTGTAGTCAGGCGGACTATAGGCGATGAGGGGCAGGATCCTTGAGGTACCCAGCCTCTTGGATTAGACCTTGCTACGGGAGCCCTGAAGAGGAGTAGTAGGACTGGATGAAGTGGGTAGAGATGGATGTGGATGGAGCGGCAGAGAGAGTTACAGTGCAGGAGTCCCGAGACAGCACGACGCTAGTAGGCTGCAACAGTGCGAGAGGCACAAGAGTGTTTCACCAGTGCAGGATGGCACAGAGAGGTGTGCAACGGTGCAAGATGCAGGGAGTTGTTGCAGCAACGCAGAGGTCAGAGAGGAAGCACTTGTCAGCGATAGAGGGAGCTTCAGCATCAATGGGTGTCTCTAGCCCAACAGGGAGGTTAGATTGGGAGATAAATCACTTACTTCTTAGTAACTGAGTTGTAGTGCAGTAGTGGGCAGCACGATGCAACATGATGAGAGGAGGTGCAGTGCGGATGTAGTGCTGGGAGAAAGGACCAACAACAACATGGATGTAGAGGGAGTTGTCGTACAGATGCAGCAGTGGTAGTGGTAAAACCATGGATAGTAGTACAAGATGCAGCAGTGCAGAGGATGTTGGGCAGGAAGGCCTAGCATCAAGACAGGTACCGACGCCGGATGATCAGAGTAATACTTAGTAAGGAGTATTGCTAGAGCACAGTCCTCGCTAAGAGGGAGTGTTGATTTAGGGTAGCATCAGATGTGCTCAAGCCACGAAATTTGGTGGAGAGGTTGGGGCACATGAGATCTCCAATACCTAGAAAGGGTTTGGGCATATTCTAAGTAGATCAGGAGATATTAAAATAATTAATATTTTTAATGGAGTCCCTAAGTCTAAACTTAGGGAAAATAAAATATTAATGTGTATTAATATGAAT
>APFE031193525.1:0-11254 GCA_000404065.3 Pinus taeda | reverse complement strand
ACAGGAAAAGTATAAGAGGAGGCTTGAGGGTCACTTGGAGAACACACCAGAGTGATCAGTCATTCTATTCTCTAGAGTGGGGTTTGCTAAGAGAGATAGAATTAGTGATCGGGAGATGCAACTGAGGGGCATTTGAGTACAAAGAGACAAAGAGGCTCAGATAATGCCGGGAGAGTAGCGCAGTAGCTAAGGAGAGTGACACAGAGCCAGCTAGGGCTCATGCAGGGCCACGCAGAGGCAGCGGGGAGCTGCGTAGAGCCTCAAAGAGGTCAGTGTTGCTGACGTAGAGGCAGCGGGGAGCTGCGCAGAGCCTCAGAGAGGCTAGCGTTGCTGATGTAGAGGGCTAGAGGGCTGATGCAGTGCCTCCCAAGGCTGACACAGACCCATTTGGGGTGATGTAGGGCCAGCGTGAGGTAGAGAGGGGCTGACGCAGTCCAGAGAGAGGCTGACGCTGGGGTTTCTGGGGCAGGTTGGTGCTGAGTAGCTACCAGAAGGATTATCCGGGGTTTCTGCCAGGATATTTGTTAGAAACTGAGAGGTATTACTGCCAAGGAAATTTTCTGTTGGGTAGGCCAGTTTCGGCACCCAGATTGTACTCTGATATTGCTTTATAAGAAAACCCTCAGATAACTGCACCAATTTTCCGACATTGGGTTTTTCCAGGGACATTAGTCCAAAAATAATGGTGTCATATGGTGTGTTTGTTTCTGTTTCCTTTAGTTGTTGATCTGTAATATGTTGAGCATGCACTAGTGTTTATTTTCAGTGTTTACATTGTAAATAACTTGTTAAGGAAAATAACAAGTAGGTAGGAATAAATCAGATAAAGTGCATGGAGGGTTTCTAACTAAGTAAACTTAGAAACTTCAACAGAACGGTGATCACTAATTCTCTCTTGTAATTTCACTTGAAAAAATAAAAATAAAAATAAAAGAAGTGAAAGTCTAATGTTTTGAAATTAACTAAGTCTTAGGAATCAAAATGAAATGTTCTAGAAGTTCTATGTAATGTTCCTAAATAGGAATACAAGTGATATAAAGCAAATAATCTGTTCAGCAAAATATAAAAATGAAATACACATTAAACACCCATGGAAATGCTGGAATAAGGGACTGTTGAGCCATTTTATTACTTTTTTTAGGACAAAATAGCTGGGCTTGTCTCAATGGACAAGCATGACCAAACCCAGGTGAGAAATGGATGAACCAATGACTACTCCAACTGTTGCACCAATATGCACTGCGCTGCCTAGAAAAACTGCCTTTCTGCTAAGTTCGAATGGCTGGAAAGCCACTTCCTGTGCTCAGAAAATTATAAGATTTGATCCTCGGACTCCTAGGCCTAAACATAGAAAAACCCACAAAGGAATTTAGATGGTTTAGACTTCTAAAATTTGACCTCCAAGGAGCCCAACTTCAACTGCAACTACAAAACTCGACTTGTTGGAATCTTCTTGTAAATCCTCCCGGAAAATGTCCCAAAGCGCTGGGCTAACCCATACTACAAATCCCCTGACTTCTCGGATGGGCATCCGGCCTGTAGCACCTGCTCCTAAGCCCCACAAAAATGATGGACTAGCCCTCTGCGCTGTCCCCCAACCCAGTGATTCGAACTGTTGCGATGTTGGCTCTACTGGCTACAAAACTCTCAAGAAATGTTGGCCTACTACTACTCTCCCAAACCTCTGACTCTCCCGACAAATGGCTGATCAATGGTATCTCCAACCCTTGCGTATTCTCCAGATAGCCCAAAAATACGCAATCCCTGGATGTGGCTGAATGGTAGTGTTGTAACACACTCCCAAATCTCCTAAAATGCTTGTGGAATTTCCTCCCTAAGGCGGGCACGGAAGGTCCCCCAAAGGAAAGGTTGAATCTCTTGCTTGAAAGATTTGTGGCTAAACAACCGGTTGACTCAGCTAAACAGTGTAGTGAACAATCAAGTAATTTTGATTTGCAAGGTGTAAGAATGAATCCAAATGAGAGCTTCCTCCTCCTTTTAACTCCTTGGGCCTTCCTTGCATCATGTGGGCCCCTCCATCCACCGATTTGAATTCCCTCCAAGAGATTCGAATGGCCTAGTTTGAATTCACATGTGGGTGGCCCCCACATTCCACTAGCAGCCAAATAAAGTCGAATTTCCTCCTATGTCCCTAAGTAAAAAATGCTGGGTTCTTTTCCATAGCCAAAATTGTGTAGCAACACCCTGCTACAAATGTATTTGAGCAGGGACATGACATTCTAGAACATTAATTACTTGAATTTCCATTTAATCTTAGCGATACATCACAAGATTAAGATAGGTGGTAGCTAGGACTTAGGAGATTATTTTTTATCTCAAAGCATAAATAGGACAAGAGAGGTAGAGGTTTGTAAAAATTTTAGTGAAAACATTAATTACTCATTTCACGACATGAAACTTTAAGACATTTAGCTGAAAACAATAAATGCTCAATCACACAAAGTATTCAAGTAATTTTGGTCAATGACCAGGGAAAAACTCCAAAGGGGAAAACCCAGAGAATGATGGCTTTATTTTCGTCTTATTGGAATTTACACAAGAATTATCAGAGAATTTACAGCATAATTAATGAGAAATTTACAACACAAATTACTCAGAAGAGTCTAGTCGTGCTATCATAAATGCACTGTCCTTTTTCCTAGAAATTCATGCCATCAGACCATACAGCAGAGCAGAATTCCTCCTTGAATTTCCTGCTCAATATTCTCGGTTTCTGTGATGGTAATAAATGCAGATTGAAGTCACTGTACCATATGGATGATGTTAGCACTGTACAGTCCTCAATTTCTGTGCTAAAACTACATCAGAAAACTCGTCCTCCTCCAGAAATTCAGCCTCCTCAAGAAAATTCAGCTCCTCCAAGCACCCTTCAAACCCTCATCTCTCTCCTCATTAATGATTCCCTCTTTAATTTTTCATCATCACATGAATCTCTCATGAATGAATGCCCTCATCAATGACTCTCATTAATGATTTTCCTCTAAACCTCACTGTTCTTTTATAGGCTATCATAAGAAATCAATGGCTCAAATTAAATCTTAATTGATGGTTGAGATCATGATCCAAGTCATGTTGACATGGATCACTAAATCTTACTTTATGAGAAAACACACTTGTGCTTTTCAAGAAACACTTGTGTTTTCGTAAAAGCACACTTTTCACTTATAAAACCACATTGACTTTGTATTTCACAAAGTCAACTTCTGGGTCCTCTTTGCCCCTGCCACTTTAACGCTAGGCCATGCATTAAAGAGGGCTAAACACTTTCTGAGGTACAAAATCTCACAGGGTTGACCTCACATGAGAAGACAACAAGAGAGTTGGAAGGAGGAAAAAGTGCATTCAAGAAGAAAAAGAACAGAATGCTAAAGATCTCAGCAAGACCTGTAGGCCATAGAGGCCATACCATAGGTGTAGTTGATTTGTAGTTGATTTTTCTTCATGCATAGGTTGTAAATCTTCAAAATAGGTCATACACTATCTTCTATCGATTTTTGGAGTGTGGTTTAGTGTTGTCCATGAAAGGCAAAAACAGAGCAAGCAGTACTGTGGTAATTATGTTGTTTCCTATAGTCTATACACTTCAGATTTAGGAGATTTTAATGACTATTTAGCTTCTAGTTCAAGCAAGGTGCACAGGTCACATTCTATGCTTTCATAAAAGGAATAAAAAGCTGAGTTGAAGGAGAATACCTTGTGTATATATCTTATTTATTCTGTTGTTCATTTTTCATCTCTTTGCGATTGATGAAATGTTCAGAAATTTAATGTTCACATAAATAAATTTGTTTCAAGTTATTTAATCAGAGAACATTAGGACAGTAGTTAGGTTTGAAAATTTTATATGGTACCCTAGCTACTTCTTTGATTGAGATTCTCAAGGGTTTACAGTTGTAAATCAATTGCCAGAAGAGACTAACAATTAGAGGATTTTAATATTTTTTTAAGGGACTAATTTTCAAATCCAGAAGTTTGTGTATTAGCCTTGGAGATGGCCTCAGCTAGCCTTATATTCTAGGATAGACTGGATGGCACCTCAATTTCCTTTGTCATGGCCAGTCAGACTTCCACTCTTATTAGAAGAAAATGATCTCTCAGATTTTGTCAAGGATGTAATGCCTTCACCTAGAGATCTACAATGGTTGGTAGCTCACAAGAAGTAGGAAGTGAACGCCAATCAAATGGTCATGGATGCCATAAAGAATTATCTAATCCCTCACATATCAGAGAAGAAAACTACAAAAGATATGTTCAATGATATGGTTTGCCTCTACCAAAGTGAGAACATAAATACGAATATGACTTTGCTATACAAACTCAGATCCATAGAGATGATTAGTTACCTTATGAAGGTCGTAAAAATTCATGAAAAACTTGCAGTAGCTGCAAAGAAGATTGCAGATGTTGAGTTAGTGAACATGGCATTGAATGGATTCCCAACTTCATGGAAACCATCTGTGAAATGTATTCATGCTCACGAGTCACGAGAAGTTGAGAACCTTCCTAACTTTGAAACTATGAGATGGTTGTATCTAGCAGTAGACTTGGACAGAGTCAAAGGCCAATAATAAGGCTAGTAATGAGAAACTAGCCCTATCTAGTCAAACAAATAAAAGTAGAGGTAAAGGACCCAACAAAGCTAAGTTAAAGAGTGAAGAGTCAAACTCACAACCAAAAAGAAGAACTTGTCATGAGCACAGTCATTATGCATCACAAAGTCTAAATGAGAAGAATATGGAATCAACACCAAAAGCAGGCAGTAAGCTCTACAGCCACTCAAATAAATGAGTTCACTACCAAGTTTGAGAAATATTTCTCAAAGGTATCTTGCTTTTCCACTAACAGTATTCTAAGGAATGCATGGTATGTATATAGTGGGGCATCTCATCATATGACATTAACCTGGCAATTATTTTCTAGTCTAACAAAGCAATAACGCTAGTACAAGAACCTAGCCCTATTTGATAAGGGTAGAGGTAAGGGAAAGAGTGAGGAGTCAACCCCACAACCAAAAAAGAAAAAATTGTCATGAGCACAGTCATTATGCATCATTGTGTCCAAATAAGAAGTGTTACCCACCAAAAGTGGGTAACCCTATAGGAGAAAACTTTTCTCCTATCTTGGACAGCCAGTAACCCTACATATTTCTCAGTGACAATGATATGCCACATTCCACCCCCATTTGCATGGGTCATTGAATGAAGGGGCTGTCACTCGACAAGTACTTTAGCCATTTTGCAATCAAGTGTTTTTACTTAATGTTTCGGGCATTCTAACATGGATAAAAAGGTGATCTAGATAATTGACCTATCTTGAACGTAAGCTTGTTCTTTCACCTCACCATGGGGGTTAGTCTTCATCCCTAGTCCAACGGGGCCCTCTCTAAGGCCTTGAGGTTATAGGAGGGGCACTAGTTAGGAAACTTGGATTGAATTAATGTGTCCATAATTCTTCCATACTTCCCACTTTTCACCTTCCCCTTGAAGTCACATTCATCCTTCAGGTTTATTGTCATTGGGATTTGACATCCATACATCCAATCCTTTAGTTAGGGCCAAAAAAACATTGCCCTAGAGGTTGACGCAGCTATAAGAAAGATAAAAGCATAAGATGGGCACAATAAAAGAAAAAGAGAAGTTAAAATGCAAAAGATGGTCGAGACATAATTAGCATGTGGGCAAACGACTAGTATGAGCTCTAGCCCCCCATTATCCATCACCCAATTGCCAACCTAGTAACCACTAGATGCTCTATATTATCACAAGGAACCCTTACATGTCCCAACCCTGATGAGCAAGAAACTAGCTCATCTTGAAGGGGTAAATAAATGTTATACCATAAATACACATATTAGACACTTAAGCTACACTCCATATCAAAGCATTATAAAAAAGAAGTAAAAGGTGCACCAAACGATGGAAAACGAAGACCAAGGAAAGGGGCAACTCGTGCCCCCCCAATTTCTCCCCCCATTATGTTAGTTTATGTACCATTGAGACCTTCTCTAAGGCCTTAAGGTTATAGAGGGGCACTAGTTAGGAAACTTGGATTGAATTAACGTGTCCATAATTGTTCCATACTTCCCACTTTTCACCTTCCCCTTGAAATCACATTCATCCTTCAGGTTAATTTTCATTGGGATATGGCATCCATACATCCACATCCTTTAGTTAGGACCAAAAGAGTTTTCCCCGAAGGTTGATGCAGCTATAAGAAAGATAAACACATAAGATTGCCACAATAAAAGAAAAAGAGAAATTAAAATGCAAAAGATGGTCGGGACATAATTAGCATGTGGGAAAAACACAGCATGAGCTCTACCCCCCCATTATACGTCACCTAATTCCCAACCTAGTAACCACTATATGATCTATCTTATCACAAGGAACTGTTACATGTCCCAACCCTGATGAGCAAGAAACTAGCTCATCTTGAAGGGGTAAATAAATGCTATATCATAAAAAGACATATTAGACACCTAAGATACACTCCATACCAAAACATTATAAAAAAGAAGTAAAAGGTGCACCAAACAATGGAAAAAGAAGACAAGGGAAAGGGGCAACTCATACCCCCACAATTGATCCCTCCATTATGTTAGTTTATGTACCATCGAATGTTTTCTAGCCATGAAATTTGGTGGAGAGGCTAGAATACATGAGATCTCCAAAACCCAGAAATTGTTTCTGAAAATTCCACCTAGAGATGTCTTAACTAGATTATTAACTAGTTTTCAAATACTTCTTAAGTCTAAACTTAGAGAATATGGTTAATTAATCATAATTAATTAAGTCAAGGTGCAAATCATCTAGAAACTCACTCGGATCGACTCCAAGATAATACTAGACATTTATTAAGTTTTAATCTTGGTCGTTGGTGCTCTAATAGTGGATTATAAGAGGAAGTCGATGGGCACTTGGAGAATACACACCTGAGACACTTGGAGAATTCGATTTTCTAGAGTAGCAACACTCAGTTGCCCGAGAGTTTGAGCTTCAGGGAGAAAGAAAATATAGTGAGTGGAAGGGACAGTGATGCTAGAGGAAGATTTCCATATCCAAAGAGTGCATTTGCAAAGACGTAGAAGAGCCACAGTGAGGCTAATGCAAGGACTGCGCAGTAGCCTCTAAAGGCAGTTCGATTTGCAGATTCGGGAAGTCGTTTCAGTGTTTTGGTGGCAGAAGAATTTTGCAGAGGTCGGGAGAATCATTTCCAGAGTCAGTGGCAAACAAAAGAAGCAACTCAGAGTGAGATCCAAGTTGTACGAGTTAAAGCTTGCATAGAGTCCACACAAAGGGTGACACAGGGAAATTCGTAAAGGGTTTCAAAGGCCTGCCTTCAGTGCCAGATTTTCCTGTGGGGTGAGTAAAATTCCTCACTAGATTTTTGCCAATATTTTTCTCTGTAGGATTTCCAGATTCGACATTTAGATTATTGTACTCATAATTTCTCACTGTTGCATAATAATAAAAACCCTTATTTGTTACATCGGTTTTCCCACATTGGGTTTTTTGTGGACATTTGTCCAAAAATAGCGGTGTCTTTTTTATGTGTGTGCGCTAGTATTTTCTCAGTTTCCAGCGCTATATTATTTCCACAATTTTATTTGTGAATGTTCGAGTGTGTTTATTTTGATGTTGTTCTAGCAATAAATTGAATAATTAATTTATCAGTTAGAAGAAATTATACTAGTTGCTGCAATAGGATTTCAGTTTTGAAATTTTCACATGGTATCAGAGCATAAGTGATCAACCAGGAAACTCAGAAGCAGAGGAAAGAATTTTATTGCTCAGAGGGAGTAGCAGACCGAAATTTTTAGAGGCAACACAATTCTTAGACAGGCAAGTCGAATTACTGGGGCAGGGGTTCGATTTTCAGTTGTAGGTTGGCAGAAAAGTCAAGTTGCCCGAGTTAGTGATTCCAACAGTTAGAGGAACTTTGAGTCTCAGAAGTTCGATTTTTCCAAGTAGATTGGTGGTAGCAACTAGCAAAATTGTGCATCCCAGAAAGGAGTGTGAGTAGCGCAGCAACCAAGCGGAAGGAAAGAGAAGGTTTTTGACAGTTTTTGAGATGGCCACAACAGGGCTTAGAGATTAGGACAAGTTGGATGAAGCTTCCAACTATGTCATCTAGAAGGTAAGGATATCCTTTCTTCTAGATGAATATGGCCTGAAAGTCTACATAGATAATGTTGTGGAAGTTCCTCATGATGTAGATCAATAGAAAGAGTATAGGAAGGAGATGGCAAGGCTGAAGCGGTTGATGCTAGATGGATTCCTGGACCATATAGTCTCACATGTGGCAGACAAGGGAACAACCAAGGAATTGTGGGATGCTCTCTCCACACTATATCATGGTACTTTTGAGCAGCGGAAGATGTTCCTAGAAGAGATGTTGAGATGCATAAGGATGCAGAAGGGGGAAGGCATAGATCCCTTCCTCACCAGGATTCAGGGGGTCCAAGACCAACTTGCAGCTATTGGGGCAGCACCTCAACCATCAGAGCTAGTGTGATTGGCTCACTAGTGTCTCTGAGGATTGGAAAGTGTTTGTCCAAAGGATATTAGGCAGAGACACTTTGCCAAGATGGGGCAGAGTGTGGGCCGATTTGCAACAAGAGGAGTTGAGACGAGCTCTGCTAAAGAGCTCCATCAGTGGCAACAGCAGTAGCAACAGATCGAAGATGGTGAAGGAGGAGGAGAATGTGGCCCTCGCATCAAAGGGTCCCATTCAGGGGCGGGGGGAGTAGAGAAGGAAGAAGGACTTGTCAAAGGTAAAATGCTTCAGGTGTGGTGAGCTTGGTCACTATAGCACACAGTGTCCTCTCAAGATGAAGGACAAGTAGGAGAAGCAGGACTAGCATGAAGCGTCAACTGGGTTAACAAGTTGTCCTCCAGGTTGGAGGAAGACTTCGCAATGGTGGCAGCTATACCTCCAGGAGTGAGTTCGGGTAACTTGTAGTTGTAGCCGTAGAGAGCTATAGAGTTGGGCAGGGTCCACTGAGGAGTCCAACTCATGGATCATTACCTGGCTACTAGGGGCCATAGTATTCAAGAGCAGGACGGATCAGTGTTAGGAGGTGCAGTCAGATTCTGGAGTGACAGTTGTAGACTAGTTGTAGTTAGACACTAGAGAGTGCAGTGTGTGAAAATTCAGAATCCTGAATCACTACTACAACAACTAATACTACTTCTTCTACTTGTTAATCCATGCAAGTTATTTATGGTGTTCTACTGTATATATCAAAGTAAATACAACTGCAGCCTTCACTATTTAAAAATATATGCGGAAACAAGAAACTGAGCAAGAAAGAAATACAAAACACATGACACCATTATTTTTGAACAAATGTCCCCCGAAAAACCCAATGCGAGAAAACCGGTGTAGCAGCTGAGGTTTTGTATTATTAAGCAATAGCTTTTCTTAATACAATATCTCGATGCCTTGCTCGCTATCCAATACAAAGAATATGATTGACAGAAGATGAGTGAGAAATACCTCACACTATCACTGGCGATCCTGACTGATCCAGCCACAGAATGGCTTGTTCCTTGCTGCCTCTGCGCTGTCACTGCATCAACCGAGCATCACAACATCACTCCTTCTGTTGATCGATTTGCCTCTCTGAGACTTTGATTTTGTCCTCCCAGTCTCACACCCTGGCTTCCTGCCTCATAGATCGACTTCTCCAGCAAAAATACAGATCTCCTCAAGGCTCTGTGCCAGCGTATGCTACCCAGCATAGCATCTGTGTTGCCTCTCCCAGATCTCTCTCCGCCTCCTCTACTGAGTATTCCCATATCAGAAAAAATATCCAACCGAAACTATCCATGCCCCTCACTACAAGAAATCACTTCGAATCTCTCTAGAAACCACTGCGCTACTCTCTTCAGAAATTCAATCTCTAATCTCCCACTCAATGTATCTTCCAAATGCCCATCGAAGTCCTTCTTATAATCCTACAATTGAGAACCAATGGCCCAAATTAGATTCTAATCAATGGCTCAAGTCATTTGAACTTTATCTTTGTCTTCTTCTAGAAGTTTCACCCATAGTTAAATTAATACCCTTTAATTATTTTACTTTGCTAAAAGTTTAGACTTAGGCACCCATTAAAAATAAGTAATCATTTTAATAAAATTGTCTCTTGGTGGAATTTCCCAAAACCATTTCTATGTATTGTGGAATACATGTGTCTAAGCCTCCCCGCAAAATTCGAGACTTGGAGAACATCCGATGCTACCAGAAAGCAACACTCCCTCTTAGCGAGGAATGTGCTCTCGCAATGCAACTTGCTGAAGCACCACTCTGTTCTGTAACATCTCCCTCTGCGCTGCTGATGTCTGACATCACTGCCCATCAACTACTATGCAAAGTTTGCATCTTTACTACTGTTGACCTTGCCACTGCTAACATTGCATTTGTACTACAAATCCCTCTAAAATTCTGCATCCGTGCTACGGCTGGAACTGCCACTGCCAATACTGCATCTGCATTGCAACCTTCTCCAACTGTGGCTGTTACTGCATCAGCAACGAAAAAGCATCCAAAATTACTGAACAGGTGTTCAGTATGATACATCTTGGTGTTGGAGTTCTAACTGTTGCTAATCTCTGCGCTGACCCTCTGAAGCCTCTGCATTGCTACTAACCTCTTCTCTATGCCAACTACACTGTTGCCAACCCTTGCTCTGCGATGCTCAGTCTCTGGCACTTCTAGCCACTGCAACTCACTCTGACACTCCTCTGCACCAATTGACACTAGTTCATCTTGCTACTTCTGATATGGGCTCTTGTAGAAAGGTATTGATCCGGTAGGTGGACTCTTCAAGGATCCTGCCCATCTGCAATTCTTTCGAACTACAATTCTACATCACCCCACTTCTCCCCTAGAGGTACTTGGGAATCATGGTGAACTCTTCCTTCTCGATCTGTGCGGATGCAACCTTCGGATAATGCTTCTCATCCTTGTCCTTCTTCTTGAGACAACACTTTGTAGTGTAGTAACCAAGTTCACCACACCAAAAGCACTTGATTTTTGAAACATCTTTCTTTTTCTTTCGCTGCTCTTGCTGCCCCTTTGATGCGAGGGCTACATTCTCTTCCTCCTCCTTGGGCTTCAATCCATTGCTGCTGCTGCCGTCAAATTTACACTTGACCAAGTCTCTCCTCATCTCTTCTTGCTGAAGAGAGGCCCACATTCCTTCCCCGTCTCGCAATTTCTCCCTGCCCAG
>APFE031193523.1:0-12370 GCA_000404065.3 Pinus taeda | reverse complement strand
AGCTGCGAGGGCTAGCTTTTCAACATAGGAGTATTTCATTTCCATATCATTTAAGTTTCGACTTAAATAATATATAGGATGTTCAATTCCATTGTCTTCTTTAACTAAAACCATTGCTATGGTTGTATCTACTGCAGCCAGATACAGGTTAAAGTTTTTTTGATAATCATGATCATACATTAATGACGCTTGTATTAGAGATTTCTTTAAAGCGTGAAAGGAAGCTTGTGCGACCTAGTCCCAAACGAAGGTTACATCCTTTTTCAACAGACGGGTATAACCTTTATCTAGTTCGGCATAATTTGGAATGGGCATCCTGAGGAAATTTGCTTTCCCTTGGAGTTTCTGAATCTGAAGTAGGCTTGAAGGTGGAGGCAAATCGATGATTTCCTGAACCTTCCAGGGGTCAAGACGAGTCCCATCCTTTGAGTCAATGAAGCCAAGTAAACGACCAGAACTGACCCAAAACACACATTTGTGCGGTTTGAGTCTTATCTTGTAGTGTCGGCAACGTAGAAATATTGCTCTCAAATGGCGTGGATGATCGGTCCACTTTCGTGAATGAGCTGGGAGATCATCAAGATAAGGTTGAACGTTGTTTTTGATGTCATGGAAAGCATAGTTCATTGCTCTCTGAAAAGTTGCCCCTGCATTCTTCAAACCAAAGGGTAGCTTGCGATATGTGAATGTGACCAACGGACAAATGAATGCAGTCTTTGATTGGTCCTGTGGGCGGATATCTATTTCATTACCCGAAAAATCCATCCATGAATGAAAAGATTATGCATCCGGCGCATTCATTAATAATCTGGTCAGTAAAGGGTGTAGGGTAGTTGTCTTTTGGACAAGCTTGATTTACATCCCTGTAATCAACGCACACTCTAATCGTTCCTTTTTTTTTCATCACAGGAACAATATTGGATACCCAATTGGTTAGAGGAACGGGGTAAATGAAACCAGCATGGAGGAGTTTTTCGACTTCGGCCTTGATGGCAATGGCTTCCTTGGGGTGCACCTGCCTTAGCCAGTGTTGTACAGGTTTGACATCTGGATACATCTTAATCTCGTGTTCAACTATGCTTGAGTCGATGCCTGGCATTTAATCATATGACCAAGCAAAGACAAATCTAAAATCGTGAAAGAGAGTACTATATATTTCTAGTTCGGAAGAAGAACAAGATTTGCCAACATGAATGTTCTCTACAACATCTATTTTGGTTGAGATGTTTATGGCAATAGTCTCTTCGATATTAGATAGATTTCTCTCGGAATCCACCGTGTTTATAGTATTTGTGAGAAATTCAAATACTGAAGGATGTTGTAGGTCACCGGAATTATCTTCTTTACAAGTCAGAAGATGGGAACGATGGCGGTGATCTTCCCATGGTGCCCCATCGATCATCATCGGTTGAATGATTCCTTCGTCTGTAAGGTGTACTTGCAACCAAGGATCTGAAGGGGGGCCATATTCTTTATATCTATCTATCCAAATGCTTGACGAGTGTTGATGCTGGTTTGCCTCCCATGCTGAGACAATTGATTGCTATAATATTTCTAGCGGGGTTAGAGGCAAAACCTACGAATGATCCATCTTAACATCGTTTTCTGACATCTTTTGAATGGAAGATATCATATTGCAAGTTCCTACATTAGCCACTTCTGCCAAATTGGTAGGAGGCGGTAGGGTAAAGGTTGCCATTAACGTAGGGTCTTTTAGTAGGCCTACTCCAATATTATGAATCATGCTAGGGCTTCCATGGATCATTGGAATGCTTCCCGTAACTTACGAACTGTTGTGGAGAAAAGTTTGTTGGTCGATGATTGTAATTCCTCCTTGGGAAGGAAATGCAATTTTCCTAAAGTAGGTCGACACAACAGCTACAATGGCATATATCCAGGGTCTTCCCAGTAAGATGTTGTAATCAAGATTTCTGTCGATGATTTCAATATCGATTTCTACCGTTTTGCTCCCCAGTTCGAATTGCAAGTTACTTAGTATCCCATACGGGGTGTACGTTTCTCCATAAAATGCTTTTAATGTTGTTGACGATAGCGACAAAGATGGAGACCCCAGAGTTTTCCAGCAACTCATCAACATGATACATGTGGATGCTCCCTCGTCAATAATTGTTCTATGAACAGTTTTGTTGAGGGCTTTCACTTGAATGAGGGAAGCCAGTTGAGCTAGCAACTGTGGGTCATATCCTTTATGATTAAAAGATACAAGATTGGAATCCGTTGGGTCAATCCCACCTATTGCTGACAATAAAGCCTGCTTTTGGGAGGGGCAATTTTCCAGTACTTCAAGAGTCGACATCGTGGATGGCGATTGGGATAAATCCTCCACTATAGTATAGTGTTGTGCTGCTCGGGCACGAGGATTAAACGTTGATTTGTGTACTAATCCCTTTGGCGGTTTTATTCTTAATTCAGGAATGATGGGTGGCACGACTTCTGTTGAAGTCGTTGTTGAACTACTAGGTTGGTCATTGTCCTTGTTGTTCAACATCTGTGGATTCTCATAATCTTTACTCCTTTTCATTATAAGAGTGTCATTCAGTTGCTTCAAGACTCACAACATTAGAACTTGGGACTGGGAAGAATTTTCGCTAGCAACCATATTTGTTCCTGGGTTTGGAAACGAATCCGTCAATACAACCGAGGTTTTTGAACTTTTGAAGAATTTTCTAAGTTCTTATTTATATGTACATTCTCAGGTCCAATGATCCTCGTCACATATACTGCATGGAATTTTGGGTTTTGCATTCCCACAAGGGTTTGCAGAACGTTTCCTAGGAGATGAGTCTCCTTGGTTTTTCTTCTTCCCTTGTTTTTCTTCTTGCCTCCTAGTTTCTTAGTTTCTTTGCCTTTGTCTGTTGATACAACATCTACTTCTAAGGCTAGAAGTTCCTCATTTGCATCTTGACTCAAAACTGTGCGGGCGTTTTTGGATTTGGCCTTTGCGGTTTTAGTGCTTGTCGTGCCTATCACACCATCGCTGACATAAGAGTCTTTGTTTGATTTAGGAGGTGGAGGGACGAAGAATTCTGGTCTAGGAGCGTCAGGGATTTTATCTTAGAGAAAGCCATACTGAGTATAGATCAAGTCTAGATATTGTGCATGAGAAATAACTTGCTCTTGAGTGACGACTCCACCCTTTGCCACATCTTGTGTAATAGCGGGTAACAGTGACTCAATAAACCATTCAGCCAATAGCTGATCAGGAACATATGTTTTCACCATTCTAGGAAAACGCTGCCACTCATGAATATGATCGGATATGTGAGTGGCTATCGTTTGTTTGAAATTGGTGAGCAACTCAGTTCATGTTTCGTACCTGATAGGTAATTGAAAATGGGTTAAAAATGTTGTGGCTACAGTACTGAAGTTATCAAATGAAGCTCTAGGTAGTTCGATATACCACTTTGCTGATGGAACAATTAACGTGTGCTGAAAGAGGCAAAGCCGAATCAAATCATCATTGAGAGTGTTTGACGAACACCATAGATGAAAGGTCATCACGTGATTCGATGGGTCTTCGCCCATATTTCCATTAAATTTAGGAATATCCGATGGAAGCTTATGCGGGATCGTTAGCCCCCAAGGGGTGTAGGCAATTGGATCATTTGTTAGTCGACCTAGATCTGGTAACCCTAGAGTTGCCACGAAGTGCAACTATTGATTTAGGCCTTGTTGAGCATATCCAGGATAATATGGAATCATTTGAGCAGTCGGTCTTTGCATACCAGCATAATGCATTTGATGTTGGTAAATTTGGTAAGGTTGATGTGCATAACCATTATGATATGGTTGATACTGCTGCCCATTACTCGCAAAGACTTGTTGCTCATATCCTTGGTAAGCTTGCTGGAATTGCGGTTGTTGGTATTGCACCAGCCATGGTTTTGAAGCCATGGACTGTTGTCCAACAGTCATTGTTTGACCAAGATGGGGGTTGGTGTTCCCCATTTGAACCTGTGTCATTCCACTAGTGGGTGATTATGGTTGTGTCGAAGGTACAAGAGATTGTTGTATTGCAACCTATGAAACTTGAGGTTGGCATACAATCGGTGACGCTTGTACTTGCGATACAGCTACAATAGTCGGCGTAGTGGGAATGTTTGCCATAGGTGAACTTTGTTGTATCGAGCATACAACTCTTGGTTGTTGAGACAGGACTGGTACCCAACCGCTAGTTGTGATTCCAGCATAACCCAAATTTTGTTGCGAACTCACGTATGGTTTCCCTTCTAGGGAAGACAATGAAAGGGTATATGGCCCTCCATACAACGGTAATCTAGTGCTCAAAAAAATAATTTTCCTTTGGGGCCTAGTTTGCCCAAATTGACCTTGTGACGGATCAATTTTTCGAGACTCAACGTAAGAGATTCCAGATATAATTCCAGACAACCAAACAGGAACATTGCATACTGTCGAAATAGTCCCAAGATGGACTCCATCCAGCTATTGAAAACTGGTTGGGATAGATTTTACGCCGACGAACATTGTCAGAATAGTAGAAGGAACTTTCGCTGTTGCTGTGTCAAGTGACAGATTCCTTGATGTTGGCGGTTGTTCAGACATATTAAGTCCATCCAAAATATTTTTCAGCGATTCTTCAGGAACTTCCGAGGGCGGGTGAATATTCTCTGATGAAGAAAGATATAGGATGATCCCATCTCCAAGTTGCGTTGGAGTGCTAGATGGAGGATCTTCCACAATCTCTTCTATGGAAATCAATCCAGGAGGAAGAGGCAGACTGTCAGGTCTTTAAAATATTTCTCGTGCCGAAGAAGATGTAACTGGTTAAGGAATAGAAGTGTTAACCGTCACACTAGGATCAATTGTAATGTCCTGTTACTGTTGCGGAATTTCTTCTGTAGAGGCAGGGATTCCAGAAATGTTCGGAGTAACCAGAGTCTCTAAGGATGTTGGAGTGCTTTCCACAACCAACCTAGGGGACTTTGATCTGGTTAAACGAGTTCGCTTCGTCCAGAATGGCTTCACTTCTAGAGTCAACAATGGTTGACTTGTAAGTCTCCGTGAACGATGGGGTTTTCATTGACTTTATTCCACTATTGCGGATTACTTGATCAACTCAAAAGAAAAGGGAATTTTTTTTTCCAAATTAAATGAATTTTAGACGCTTTGACACAACTTGTTTTTTCAATTTTAAAGAGTCGAGAAGAAACAAAAGATGACACTAGTCGCCTTCAATTTTTATTGAGCTTGAAGTGACAAGCGCTGAGAGGACCTTTTCCTTTAAGGAGTCTGAAAAGGAGCAAAATGGACTTCTCTGGAGATCTAGGCAAAGAGGATGACCAAACCAATCGTAAAATTGTAGAATAATTTTTACGGTACGACAGTCAGTCTTCTCGAATGCTGTGTTCGGTGCATTACAATCGATAGGGCGGCAGACACGGCTTCCTAAGGATAAAGGATGCAGCCTATAGTGGTCTCCCAATATATACGCGACGGTACGTGGGAGCATAAGTCCGTACTGGCACTTGCTGTCTTAGAGTGGAGGAATCACCCAACCAGCACTGAAAGAAACAGTTACCAGGCTTTACGACGTCGGAATACGTCTCTAGCCTAGAACTATAGATGTTGCGTTAAGTTCCAAAGCGTTGTTAGATTCATTGAGATTTATTTTAAGTTGATCTTGCTTAGCAGTTTTACTTTCAGGTTCACCACGTGATGTATGTATAATTCCTAAATGCAGTCTAAGATGATAAACAGACATTTTATCTTCTTTCAGCAATGAAAATCCTAGCTACTAAGGGGAGGAAAGTCAAGCATCTTTTCTTCATAGAGCACAGAGCACACGCTAATATGCACAATCCTAAATCAAGCCAAGCATACAAGATGCAAATGGACATGCATGTATTGGTTTTCAGCTCTCTTAATGTTTTAATGACACTAAGAAAACTATGTGCAAAACTGAATTACTTTTAAAGCGACTGTACTCAATAAAATTCTTTTTCAAAACGAAGTGAAAGAAAGAGAGAAACTTTGTGATTTTGAAATGGAAATTGCTTTTCGACACTTTAAAACTAGTGAATCAAATCTTATGTAATAATAACCGTATAATCAACTATCTAAAACAATGGGATTGCTTTCTAAAATAGAAAATGACAGCTATGACACTTTCAGATCTAGAGATGACAGTTCGCCTATGTTACTTTTTGCAAAAGAGAACTAAAACGACGCACAATACATAAAAAGACGTTTAGAGTTCTTTGCACGAAGGAGGTAAGACAATGCTAGAGAAGGGGGTATTCACAGAAGCACACTGATTACAGACAGAAAAAATTCTTGAATAAGACTGAAAATAGTGAGAAAAATCCACAGTCGAAGGGTAAAATCAGTCCTCCCTGACCATCGCACCTGTTACATAGTGAACCCAGTATGCAACGCACCTACTCCATTTGCGAAGTGCGATGCATACAGGCTAGATGGTTACATTGCAAGAATTTGAACGAGATTTTACTCACAGTTTGTAGTTTAGTTCAAGTGTTTAAGTTGAATAACTACAGATCAATGTATGTAAAACACAGGGGTGATTTAAGAGGTTACTAAAGCCACCACTCAAGGCAATTAGATTACTTGCAGATCTATTGTTTAATTTATAAACAAAAACCCAGAGATTAACTGAAGCATCATTGATCTACTTTACATTTTTATGACAAATGCAGTTCAAAGGCTAGCTTGCTTGACTTCAGGCTCCGTCTGTATGTTTATAAAAGAAACAAGGATAGATAGGCTAACAAGTAATCTAGTCGTTCCCTAGTGGAGTCGCCATTTTGTTATACGGGAATAGTGTCCACACAGATGCTACTATTCCCACTAAGATGGGTGGCTATCTTAGAAACAAACAATCAAAATCTACTATTGATTCCTTTTATGAAATAGATGGGAGGAGAACCAAGAGGGCCAACCCGAGTCTTGCGCTTAATTCCCTCTCCTTCTTGATAGAGTTTTTCCACTTGCTCTTTGTCTGCTCAGCTTCAAAAGGACCTGTAGAATCACAAAAACATGCTACTATGCAAGAAACAAGGATCTAAATTCATAAATAATGCAGGATCAGATGTACATTAACCATATACAAGCATATGTAAACAAGTACACTAGAATATGGAAGGAAACAAGAATAACTTTATTCAGATAAAAAGTAGCAAGAAGATTACAACCATGAGTAGCTCTAGCCCAGCATCATCCTCCAGCTAAGAAGCACTTCTTCACCTCAAGCAAAGCAAAATCACCCAACACTGTGAATGTACCCCAAAATACCAACAACACTTCTCTATAAGTTACAAAATTCCAGCCTCCAGATCTCTGTGAAGAGGGATCCATATATAGAGGATTACAAAGAGGTGAGTCATCTTTTGGGATCTTGATTAGTGTCTTCTCTCTGATAGTTCCTGCTTCCACTTGGAGAATGAATATCTCTTACTCATCCATGGTTAAAAATGGAGTGGCAAGTGTCAGAGGGGAAGCTTCTGGAAGATTCTATGATCTTCCACCTCGCATTTTGGTACCTGCCATTTGTCCATTCCCTACCATCACACCCTACAGAGGAGAAAAACAGTATGCATCACGCCCTGTACATTGGGAATGTGACATGTATCGCACCCTCTGCATGGAGCTTTCCATATGGTCCAATTTTGACCATTTCTGAGTAGTTTTCAGTGGAGAACTTCTGGGAGATGATGTAATGAGTTGACCTTGTTCCTTTAGGGAATGAAGCAACCCTTTTAGGGACTTAAGAGCCCTCAGTTTATGGACATTTGTGATTGGGGTTGAAGTGCCCAAAAATGTCTATAACACATGCGTAGTTAACTATTGAGATAGAGTTATAAAAAAAAAAAATTGTGGAGGACCCCTACAGACAGTTGAGGTTCATTCATTTTCTTAGTATTCAGTTCAGTTCATTTGATTATTTTTCCAGAATTGCATTATCATATTTTTATTTGTTTTGTGTCGATTTCAATTCATTTCATGCTTTTTAAAATAGGATTGTATATAAATCTCCTTCCTTTCATAAATAGGTATATTTGTTTAGATCACATTCTTTCCCCTTTTGTTTCAATATTTCAATTAAGATTGACAATTGCAGTGTGTAGATCTTAATCTAGATTGTTTTATGAATTTTATCTTTGAATAGAAGTAATTATTTTAAGAGTAGAGGTAATTATCTTTGTAGAACATTAATTTAGATAGATTTGTTTTTATCATTTACATAGTAACTAAAAATAGTCAATTAAAGAAGATCATGATATCTTACCTTACTTTCCTTTTCAAGAATTGAATGTATTATAAATATGTAGTTTTCATTAGGAACATAGGAATAAAGAAAATCCTTAAAAATAAACCATCCGCAACCATTATCTTACTAAACTGAAAAGGCATCTAGCATATATAGTGCACTTGCACTTCACAAGTTTACCAACTCCGGGTGATAATTTATGTAATACATTTAGGACAACTAAATTGACTAAAAAGGACCAAGACTAAGTTTGATTGAATTATGTAAATAAATTTTGTTATAATAAAATAATTGCTTTTATCTTGGAAAAATTATGGGAAAAAACATGCAATTATTTTTGGCTTCTTTGTTTCCAGAAAAACTATTGAAGTGGTTAAGTCCAAGTGGACAAAAAAGAGGAAATTGATAGTGGTCATAGTTGCAACCTTCTATAATTCTCCAATATTCTAGGGAGGAAGTCTGCGACCAAGAAACAACATAGAAAGAGAGAAATGTTATGTTGGGTGGAAAGATAAGAAACAATATAACCAGAGAGAAATGTTCTACGAGATGGAAAAATAAGGATAAAGCATAGATAGATAGAAATGTATTCTTAGAGAGGGAAAAAGATAATTTTCCTATTTTGTAAAAAAAATCCTAGGTAAAGAAAGGGTGGTGTTGTAGCCACTACAAGAACATCCAAAATTTTAAGGTACTTCAGAAAATTTCAGGTTCCCCATGCTTGCCTCAATTCATTAGGGTTATGATCGAGTTTTGAAATTGGTTAGTCTCCCTATGACCCTCTTTCTATAAACCCTGTCAGTGTTTCCCTCTCATGTCATTGCAAAATATAGATATATGTTGAACCATTAGCCATGTTCTGCATGTGTGCTATAGGGATTAATGCATGGGTGATTGTGGTGGAAATACCCTCAAGGATCTTCCTGAGATCCTTGGAAGACATATCATATTAGCTGCAACTAGCACAAAGAGACATGAACATATCCATATCAGTGAAATGATAATCAAAACAAGAAGGAAGAGTTTTACGTCACATCTTGGTGTAGTGTTGCGGGGAACCCAAAGTAGTGGAGTGGAAGACCTCTCAGCTAGCTCCTAGATCAATACCTGCACATAGAAAAGATGAGAAGTAATACTACAACATATAACCTTGATAATCAAAACAATAATACATAAGGATATCTAACTACACAGAACTAAGCTACTCATAATCAATGGTATTGCATAAGCATGTAAATGAATCACAACATCAACACCATGGGGCAGACAACACAACTGCAGGTCTATATTAATGATAATAAAGAGTGATTACAACCATCAGTTGCATCAAGCTTCCATTACTCCTCCATATCCTCTCCCTCTCCCTCTATTCTTAACCTCTTGGTGAACCAATTTCTAATGCAAAGCTTCGACAGTCAATAGGTCATCCTTTCAATTCTTTTGACCTTTTTCATAATGTCCCAAGCCTCAAATATATAGAATGAGAGGCTAAACCTTGCCAACTCTTTCATGAGCTCCCTTTGGAAAAAATTGGGATCTTTCCATGCTTTATTGCTCTTTCCATGTTCATTAGACTCTGTTAGGAATAGTAATATCCTCAAATAGGTTGAATCTGGATGTTTCCTGCTTTTTGGGTAAACATATGAGAAAATTGTAGGATATTATTCAGTCAACCCGCTCCTTTGACCTCCAAAAACTCACCAAACCTGACTAACGCTATCCCTAAGGAAATATAGAGAGTTACCCTAGGGACTAACGTACCTCGTTCATGGTTGAGGAGCGTTATAACGCTCCTTGCTAGTTCCTGGGGAGCATTACCCTGAAAAACACGATTGTGAACTTGGTCAATCTTTCAATCAAAATGCCTTTCTCCTCTGAGCTGATGAGGAGGTCATTTTCCTGTATAACAGATGCCCCCTAAAGTGTGAGATCAGAAGTGAATATGATCACCGAAATGTTTTAGAAATTCTATGTTGGAAAAAGAGAGAGAGGATCAGAGATTCAGGACTATGAGAAACCTGATACAACCACATATGTAAAATCTAAAATCATGTCCCGAGTAGAGCATTCCCACGCATAGTAGCTATGTCAAAGTGATTTCTCAACAAAGAGATATGATGATCATGTCCACCATTAAGAACAATGTGGAACTTATGTCATAATAGGATCATCCTGACGAGTTGTCTCCAAAAAATAATGTACGTAGCTTGGGAGAGGAAATAAGGCTGAGTGGTGTAAGCCTCTACCGAAGGTCTTGATCACTGCTTCATCTTAACAACATATTTCGACACATGTGAATAAAGGTGTTGAGGTATAACATGTATGAAATCATTTGATTACTAGTCAATAATGAAAATTGTTAACAAATGCGAGGATGGCCATAGATAATGATGATGGTCTCCAAGATGCGTAGTACAATATGGAGAGTGAGAATAATGATGTTGTTGTTGGACACTCGTAGAATCATTCAATCAAGAGCCAATAATGAAAACACTTGATCAAACATAAGGTAAATTTCCATTAATAGAGTGTTGAAGTTGATAGGAAGATATCTGTCGAATGGTAGGCAATAATGTGCCCTACATCAGTTGACAAAAAATGAGACAAGAATGATCGTTTTTTAAAGAAAAATTTTGAGCAATGTGTCAAATCGACAGAGGGAATGATGGAAGTATATGATTGATGGTTTGATATAGGAAACAGAGGATAAAGGGATCCCTTGAATAATAGAAGGCAAGACAGAAAGGTTTTAACCAGACAACTCTAGACTCATGAACACAAAAGAGTGTTAGGATACAGGGATGCAAGAACAACGGAGTATATTGGATAAACTCATAGGATGGTAAGTTTCATTTTGAGAGGTCAACAAAAAGGAGGTTTTACTGAGGGAGTGCCATGTTCAAGGGAACTACTGCTGCAAAAAAAACCTATCCAAAATACTGACATCAAGTAATTGTGTTGTCCAATTTTCCCCATCAGATTAAGTTTAGCAAGTCCAGATGGTAAAATCGGTGATCTTTTCATATTAAGAGAGTCTGAAACTATCGTAAAGAGAAACTCCAAGGGGGTCCCTTTGTCATAGTTATTAACCAGGTGCGACAAAAGTTTAATAGTATTTCTAACATGGTTCCTTTTCCATAAGTTAGTCTAATGAGTCCGGATAAAGTGATAAACCTATTCTCAATAAATGCTTGCCTCATTTTCTTAAGAGTATGATGGGACGAAGTTAACTTGATATTCGTCATGAAATTTTAATGAGTCACAAGATGACAAACTAAATAGATCTTCATCAAATTTTAATGAGTCAAATGAAGAAGACTTGAGGTAAATTTCTCAATTTAATGAGTGAGGAAAAAGAGATAAATGAACTGCTCATGCCTTCTTTGTAGATTTAACGAGCCCAGAGAAGGGAAAAACTCAGGGATTTTTCAATTAAGAGCAAGAAAGAGTTCCAAAAAAGAAAGTGCTCATATTGTTGTCGTAGGAGTTTTAGGAGCCTGATGACGAAAACTCGGGGATTTTTCAATTCAAGAGCGAGAAAAGATCCCATAAAAGAAAGCGCTCATAGTGAATCGAACATGGTCATTTCTACAATTCAACACTGAAACCTCTTCATCAAAGCATGAGTAATATTGGAAGTATATTGAAATGGCATATGATAAACAACATAGGAAATGAAAAACGTCTATTTCAATGACTAACTAAGGTGATTCATACCTCCACAGTGACTACAAGAAGGTTTTGGACCATTCACTTTCACTATTTGAGTGTTGTGAGAGTGTTCTGGAGTGAAATAGGAGCAAATCTTCCCCAGGCAATTGCAGGAAATCCATGCGACCATTCCTAGATCCTGGAGGACCTGTACAGTGAACACTACATGCTTTCCCTTCATGAAGAAACTCCCATTTTGTCCCTCTTCATCAACAGAACAATTCCCTCTTGCACCATTTCTTCAAAATCTCCTGTTTTTCCCAATTTACAAGACAGACACTAATGAACCTTCTCCTCCTTGCATTGATATGCAAGAGTTAACATTATCCCTAGTGCCGAATGGAGAGACTGAGCTTTGTTCCAGTTGCGCTGTTACTCTTATGGAAAGTTTTT
>APFE031193522.1:28679-147470 GCA_000404065.3 Pinus taeda | reverse complement strand
TACCTGTAACCCCACTTTTGGTTTTGGACCCTATGTTAGGTTGGGCGGACCCACCTATGGTTTTATGCATGATTTTTGCACATGTTTTTGGATGCGATGGTTTCCAGTCCATGGTATTGGACGTGATGGTTTCCGCTCCATGGTATAGGATGCTTCGGCATGTATAAATATGTATTATAACATTGAAAGGAACATAATGAAAAATCAAGCTCATAGTCCCAATTTTGGGATCCAAGGGAAAATCTTTGTGTATATGTGTTTTATGTGTTATGCACTCGCATTGTTTATTTTATGTGTTTTAGAATTCATATGCAGGTAATTTCCTTACGGGGTTAAAACCTACACCAACGAAGCCACACAACAACCTCTTGGTAGTGGTTGATATAATAACATCATGGACACGACTTTTACCAGTATTAACATAGCCTTTCATGGAACAACATCCACAGGCTTCTCATATGCCCTTATGATACGCAGATCTTTGATGAATATTTCATAGTAGCGATTTTGTCTTTTTTGTGTTGGTTTATAGACCTATATATGTACATTTTTGTTTTGTATCTAAGTATCACACTATCTTTTTAGGGTTTCTTCTGTTAGTTTTGACATATGTGCTATATGTAGCATCTACAGTATGTAATTTTCAATATTTACTAGCATTTGCACCAAATGTTGCAAAGGAAACGCCGTAAGGCATAAAATGAGAAGAATCATGACATATGATATTAGAGAAGTGGATATTTTGTTGACCATTAATTAAGGAGTCTTGATTATTTAGTATATCATGATATTGAGTAGGTTGAATGCCTAGGTCCAATCCTTTCAAATCAATGAATCTTAGAGAAGTGGATCTTTTGTTGAGCATTGACAAAATAACTATTTTAGTTGACATAGAAACATTAATTCACTATTGAGAGGCACCATGGTGAACCCCTGTGGTAGAAACCATGAGCTTTCCTTTATTTAGCATGATATTATGCGAGACGTGGTTATGTATTTGACGAGGTAGAGGCCTATAAATAAACAAAAAAGGATTTTTAACTCTATTCCCAAGAGTGGAAAAACCTTATTTTTCAATATTGAATTGTCTCACTTCATCAAAAGATTGCAGTCTTTTAAATTAAAATAATTTTATACCTAAATAACTATAATTTTAATATTAAAAACATTGTAAAAAAATTAAAATATTCATGTAATTGAATTTTATTTATTTTATTGATTTTTATTTAAAATAAATAAATATATAAACTAAAATAAATTTATATATAAATAGCTATAATTTTAATATTAAAGACTCTGATTTCCTCTTCATGTAGGAAAAGAGCTTCCAAGTTCCCTATCGTATTTAATGAATCCATACATACTTCCATGGTGGTGCACTTCAGAATATAAGTATTTAATTATTTAAGGAGTATAAAAGTTTTATTTATTTAATGTTGCAGATATAACCAGGTGGGCAATTCCCATTCAAAATTAAATAACCACGCCAGAAACATTAACTCTCCATATGAGATATGTTTGAAGTTAACCGTGAAAATGTCAAAAGGATAGTTGAAATTTGAAAGCTATTCCCAAATTACATCCCTTGAAGCATGGTACAACACACCTTGATAATTTTTGTTGTTCACCACATTATACATGCCATATTCCTAGAGAATGTTTAATGACCATATCATATCAGATTTCTTGAACGTTGTATCGATGTGCATCTAGACAACAATACCACAACCATGGCCCTTTGCAACTCACAGGGTTTGTACATAGGTTTATAGGCCAAAACAAATAAAAAAAATTCTCTGGTGTTTAATTTGAATGCTTGATGACCAATAATTATTCGTTAGTATTTTCCTTTAATTTTAATGTTTGGTGGACATTAACTGTGATTGAGTGATTTTGCATAAATTTAAACTATGGTGCAACTGGAGATTATATTCATGTGGATCTCCTGCATGACCCTAGATTGGTGGCTCATGATTATCTAATCTGGTAGAAAACGACACTATGGTTTTGCAATGTGAGGAGCAATTACAAGAACTCTATTACATCCTGCCAGGGATTCAGGGCAACCATTAAAGTAATCAATAGTAGAATGCGATGATGGAAACAAAGAGCTCAGATACAATATATACACACCGATGCAAATGGATAGTTATTCTTTCACAATTTGGCAACCTTTGTCATTTTATCCTTTTATACTTTTTATATTCTATACATACATGTCGGTACTAATAAATGAAATGTACACTTCAACCTTTTCCCAAATTAAATTCTTCAACTTTTTCTTCAATTCTTTCACAATTTGACAACCTTTGTCATTTTATCCTTTTATACTTTTTATATTCTATACATACATGTCGGTACTAATAAATGAAATGTACACTTCAACCTTTTCCCAAATTAAATTACTTCAAGTACTGTTCCATGCAAAGTTAACATTAAGCTCTTCTTCAAAGTTTGTGAAAGCCACATTTTACACTAGAATTAACTTCAAAGTGTTAATCTGCACTTCTAAGCTATTTTTTAATCTAATACCACCTTGTGAAGTCATTTGGAGAATGCATTTGTTAATGAAGTGAGTGAAATATTTATTAAGTGACTAAGAAATATTTATTAAAACAAACATAGACAAGGGGGAAGTTTCACAATAACTTATTTATGGGAGAAGTTTCATAATAATTTATTTAGATGGATGGGAATTAAGAAACGAGCATTCACAATGGATGAGAAAATTCAGTAGGCATAGTGCACTTTACCAAGAGGGTAGAGAAGGATGGAAAGAGACTTGTATAAGTGGACTTATAAGAGAATGGTCCATGTGCTACCATGCATAACAACTAAGCCTCGATACCAAGTTCAATGACTATAGTAGCGATGAAAACAAGACTTAAGGTAATGGTGTGGAAAGCCATCATGAATACTCTTTATTTTTTCAGTTTTTAATAGTACCTTTGTCATGTCTCCCCCTTATTACAATAATCATTTAACTAGATTAAATATATCTATATAAGTATAAAAAAAATGAAACCAACGGAACTTTGAGCTTGGTAATTTAAATTACTTCCTCTGCAATATTATTACTTGGAATAAGGACAGAGATCAAAATCATACTGTTCATTCTATACCCTGATATTTTTTTGTTACAACTGTTGTAAATATAACCTGTACTTTATGGAACGCATATCCCTATGCATTGTACCTATATTAAATACCAAAGGCTGCCCTATGTGATGAATAATTAAAACCAAAGCTTATTTATCTTTAGACCATTCGATTTGTGATCTTAACATTCACACTGGCTCTGCCATGGCTTCGTGGCATGAGCAGGCCATCCCTCCTTAGCTGGACACCTCAGGATTCCTACTCCCATCAACGGTGGTGCACTTAGCTCTTTGATCCAAGGGCTATGATCTCTTTAGCGGATTTACTCATTCTAAGTTGCCAGAAATTGGCTCATTCAATTCCCAAGCTCTTGGCGCCTATTCGAGCTCTGCTCCTCCTACCACTGTCTGATTCTATGTGTGTAGCAGGAACCTTGTCTTAGAGGGTCAGCCATGAAAACTGGGGTATCTTCTTAATGGTAAGCTGTCGAATTTCTCCCCAAATCAAACTCTGTGCTACAATTCTCTTTAATCTATTGTTTTCATTTCTTTTTTTTCTCTTCAAATCTGGATTTCATGATACTAATTGCTTACATGATGAATTTAATTATAACCAAAGCCTGTTTATCTCAGGATTGTTCAATTTGTGATCTTAGCATTCACACCGGCTCTGCCATGGCTTCATTGCATGATCAGGTCGTCCCTCCTGAGCTAGACACCTCAAGGTTCCTACTCCCATCAACGGTGATGCACTCAACTCTTTGATCCAAGGGCTATGATATCTTCGGTGGATTTACTCATTCTAAGTTGTTGGAAATTGGCTCATTCGATTCCCAAGATTTTCGCGCCTATTCGAGCTTTGCTCCTCCTACCTCTGTCTAATTCTTCATGTGGAGCAGGAACCCTGTCTCAAAGGGTCAGCCATGAAAACTGGGGTTATATTCTTAATGGTAAATTGTCAAATTTCTCCCCAAATCAGACTTTGTGCTACAGTTCTCTTTAATCTGTTGTTTTCCCTTTTTTGTTTCTCTTCAACTCTGCATTTCGTGATACTAATTGCTTACTTATCTTCTGTTCTTAGGGTTTGGTGGGTTCGAGCACAAGAATTCCTCTGCTATCAACCCTTGTGGATTTCGGCTTATTTTGGCAATCACCGGTGTGCAAGTCTTCTGGGTAAGCAATGGACCGAGGTGTTTCATATTTTGGCATATGTAAGGTTTTTGCATCCATAGAGTTCCTTGAGCTCCGCTTTGGTGGATGCTAAGGGTGCTATCGTTCGGTTTGTTTATGGCTACTCAGAGGGTTGGCACCTCTAATGCCTCACGATACCCTCTCGAGGCTTCCTCATAGACCTACTATTCACGTTGCTCTCTGGACTGTAGTGTTATAATTATGTTATTTTGGCCGAGAGCCTTGTAATTTCTTACTGGCAGATTATTGTGTATTTTAATCTCCTTTCTAGAAGAAAACATGTTAAGTGGCCATGACCCTTATAAGCTCCTAGATTATGCTATACCTTGTTTTTTGAAGCCTCCCTTAAGTCGAGGCCCTTATTGACATTCTATATAAGTTATCTGGTATTCTACTGAATTTTTGAATGGGAGTTGTGGTCATTTAAGGCTATATTCGCAGATATGTTGTCAATTTATCTATGGGTTACTGATGTCATAACTGTTATCTTTTTTTCTTCTATGAAAGGTATATTTTAGATTTTACGCATAGTTTGCATTCTCTGCTAATTAATTTGACATGCACAGACTTCTCTTGATTCTATGTGTACGCTACTGTTCTTGACTTATTCAGTGTAGATTATCTTGATTTCCTTCTGCTGTAAAATTTTGTGTTCCGTTAAGCAACTGAAATCGTTTCGCTTATGACGATGAGTTCACTGTTTGAAGGTTATTTTGCTTTTACTGCTATTGGGTTTATAAGTTAAAGAAGTGGGTAGGGTTTATTGCTTGTGAAAAGAGCTTCTGCTCTTTTATTACCCGCTTAATAGCGCTCGACTTTATCTAGCGAATTTTATTGGATTAAGTCCTTGTTAGAGTTTCCCTCCCTGAGCACCACTCCTACTTAAGCCCAAAAGTTTCTTCAGGGTTTTCTTTTGGAGACTAGGCTGATACTCAATTTTACTAGAAATACTACAAGTTTAGCTGAAGTTTGCTTCATTTTCTGGGTTCACCAATCTACGGCTTAGTTCATTTCTCACACATTAAGTTATTTCTTCTTCACACTGATTCACATAAGTTTCCTAGAGGCATCCTGCCATTCCTTTTACTGCAGTGGTAATGTAAGAAGCCTCCCCATCAATTGTTGTCGTTGTCAAACCGAAATCACCCAATATTCCATTCAAATTGCGATCTAAAAAGAATATTGGTAGTCTTGACATCCCTGTGAATTAGCTTTGGAAGAATGTTGGCAGTCTTGAGATCCCTGTGAATTATCTTTGGAGTGGAACTCATGTGCATGTATTCCAATCCCGCAGGTGGATCACACGAAAACATGGTCAGCGTTTATATCATGAAAAGCTAATGTGCAGTATTAATGTGAGAAAGACATACCCTGACCTGCATCTATTAGTTCGGAACATTGTGCATTAGGAGCCCCAAAACAAAAGAATTAGAACCAAATTTGTGATGGTTAAGTTGCTTAACGAGCTTATATTTCTCTGAGAAACGTACCATAAAGGAGGTCTTTGCTGCACAAACAATTTCAGTTTCAAGCTCTCCCTGGTCATCACCATGGCCATGATTTATCTACAGAACCTATATAAAAACATTCTCGACTGCTTTTTCGATGTCTTTAAACAACATTCCCTTATTGTAAGTAAAGAAGGAGGCTCGCCACGCCTGATTTTCCATTGCCACAACACGCTAATCAGTTATGCCGACCAATGGGAAAACCATTTTCGCAACTAATTAACTAATTTGTAACCATTTTGTAACTATTCTGATCAAAGGGCTAAAACTTTTCCAATCGTCTAACATATAATCCTATGGCTTACAAGAATGATAGGTGGGTAGAGATGGGAGTTGATTTCAGAGGGAAACACCTTACGGTGTAAATATAATTAATAAATAAATACATTGAATTATAAAACAAATATTATAATATTTTTCATGTTTTTTTTTAAAATTATAAATAATATTTATAAAAAAAATCTAGAGATCAAATTTCCAAATCAATATTGAAATTGGAGATTTCTATGATAATTTCAATCTCTTTTAACTTTGATTAATATTGAAATTAGAGATTTTTATGATCATTTCAATATCTCTTTTAACTTTGAATGATTTAAATATGTATTTTTAAATATTTAGAATATAAAAATAAATTAATACCGGCACTTTTAACTTTGAATTATTCAAATATATATTTTTTAAATATTTAAAATATAAAAATAAGATAATAAGTAAATTTTTTAATATTTTAAATTTTATTAAATTTTTATCCTAGATAAAAAATTAATGGTGAAATTGTGAATATATGAATCAAAATATAGATTACTTGTTATTATCAATTGATGAAATTGTTTGTAAATATATTAATCAAAATATCATTATATTAGATGATATTTCAAACGTGTTTATCATCAATTAATCAATTTATGTATATTATAATACTAATATTATTTTATGAATAATAATATCTTTATGATATAATTATTTATATGAATTTTCTCTTTATTAATATAATTGGTGTGCATTTTATTTTAATAAAACTTACCATTTAAATGATGTGTACATATGCAAATAGAAGTAATTGATATTGCTAAAGAGAGAATAGATCAAACTTGTTAGTATTATATTTCTAAAGCGTTGACATTTTTTAAAGAGTCTTTTATTAATGCATACAACTTGTGTTAATTGCAAGTTGATATAGGCGCCACTAGTCACCTGAGTGTGCTACCTATCCATTTTCTATATGTTAGGCTTTTTTCATTACTATATATAGAAACACACATTTTCATTTTCTATATAATAGATTTAATAGATTATTTTGCATTCTCTTTTGTAGAAGGGTTTTTTTTGTATTTTAAGGTTGTTTTTAGTTCATGGGATATTGTTTTAAAAGATTTGAGCATATATTCATGTTGGTGGTTCGAAAAAATTTATCATCCATGATGTATTTGTTATGCTAGCCATAATTATATATAGTGACCATTTCGTACAATACAAATATACACTAGAATGTTTGCTTGCTTCATGATTGGCCATTAGAGCCAATAGAGGGTGGCAGCATCAAATGAGGATTTAGAATGCTTTCAAATTGCTTGCTTTAATTTGTTAGATCCATTGGGCTTTCTCTAAATTTGCAAGGTTGTTAGATGTACTATTATTGACAAAGGTGTAGTTACCATTTTTTCACATAGAAAAGTTAATATTGGTTGTTGCCCTCTTCAAAGTGTGTGGCAAGGACATAATTTCCAAAGTTTAGTTTATATGGCCAAAAATATATTAATTGGAAAAGGATATTAATTTATAAAGATTTTGGGAAAGAATTTTTTGGAAAGGATACTGATTTTAAATTTTTTGAGGAAGACCTTTTAGGAATGGATATATTAAACGTTGAAGTTTCTAGGAAAGGTTTTTATTTGATTTTATTATACATTAAACAATAACTTCATTTTGGTTCCTTCATTTGTTCAGTAGGTCATAGAAATTTTCTAATTAGAAATAGAGAATACGGGTTTCGATCATCACCTTCATGGCATAATGTGGTTCCCCTTGGATGTGTAGAATACAAAACAAGCACCCCTAGTTAATGTTCTAGTCAACACAAGTGCCATCAATCCAAATAATGCAAAAATATCAGGTTTGACTTCCATATTTATCTAAAAAGCACAATTCAGGTCGATATCACACTTTTGATGGATTGAATTGCCTCAGTTTAGATGTTATATCAATATGTCATTACTCCAAGAGATGGAACATGACTTTGTTTATTATATTTTAGTTTTTGTAAATAAAAATAAAGAGTAGAAGAAAGGGAGCATTGTATACAACGAACTTTTAATTAAGATATATGCATTTTCATGTTTCTATGTTCATATATTACTCTAAGTTTTAGAAGATTATAGTCATGATGTGGATATGAAAATTCTAGAGGGACCCCATGGTTTGGACATGTGCACTATTATATTTATGTGAGTTACTGTGTATACATTTCACTAGTTCCACCGTATAGATTTATTCTTGGTAAATAATTTAAATTCTTCTCAAGTTTCTATTATTTATCAATTCTTTATGTTTTCTTTGAGGTCTCATATGTTTGATTAGTTGTATCTCTACTTTAACTGAAGCTTGAATCTACCTCTTAGTCACAATTCAGAGTGGTCATGAAAGTACTATTACTAATACTATCTAATCACTAAGTTTTGATAAAGTGCTATAAATGTCCTTTTTACTAGTGGAACCATAGTGGATACTATTTAGAGTATTGAAGCTTGATTGCATGTTTTCCATATTTCTTAGCTAAATATTAATCATTGGATGAATGTTTTTTAATCTTCTTTTAATCATTAACTACATAGTGAACAAGGTATTGTTACATAAGCCATTTACCCATATAGGCAATGAAATATTGCAACTTGATTTCCTACAAGTGAAGCTATTATAGACTTAGATTAAAGAATTAGGCCTTATTTCATTTGAATTTTTATGTTGTTAAGTTATAATTCATTTTTGTAGAAAATTGATAATACTTCTGTGATGCCAATCTAACAGCTTAGTCAAAATCTCTAAAGATTAATGTCATGACAGTATTACCCAATAAATAAAAAACACAACATATATTTTTAAAAATCATCCCCCCACCCACGTTATATATATTAATCACTTACGAATCTGTTGCAAGAACAACTAAAATGTTTAATATAGTGGTGGCATCGTCCATATGTCTGCACTAACGTTGCAAGCAAAATTAAACGGTTTAATATAGCCTCGGGTCTTGCCATTTTCCATACGTCTCTCCTAAATTGCCCATATGTCTGCAGTGACGTGGCAAGCAAAACTAAATTTTTTAAGATAGTGGTGGCGTCGTCCATATGTCTGCATTGACGTTGCAAGAAAAATTAAACTGTTTAATATAGCCGTGCGTCTTGCCATTTTCCATACGTCTCTCCAAAATTGCCAACATGCTACTGCAAATTCAACAAATGAATGAAAAATCTAGGCTTCATTGTCTGTAATCTTTTACCAAGTCCTCAGAACAACAAAAATGTGGTCAGTCATATATTTGTTTAAACTTTAGTTTTGGCTGCCTCCCCAAATTATTCATTACGACACAAGCGCGCTCATACATTTGTTTTATAACTATAAATTCTGCTTCATTGTTACAGAACCCACCCTTCAAATATTGGCATTTGCTTGTTGGAATATAGAGACATTCATGGAGTCGCAAGAGCAGAGCCAAAAGCCTCATGTCGCAATATTCCCTGGGTTTGGGTCGGGCCATCACATCCCACTTCTCAAGCTTGCAAAGCGCCTGACTGTGTACCATGGCTTTTCTATCACCTTCTTCACCACCAAATGGATGGACAACTCTCCTCACCACACCCTGCCGTCTTCGTCAGGGGACATGATCCGCTTCATAGAGCTCCCTGATGTTCAGATCGAAGGGGATCATGCCGAGATGAACATTTTTGTACGCATGCCCTTACTATTGGAGAAAGCTAAAATATTAGTGCAAGATGCTCTCATATCCTTTTCGTTTCCTATCCGCGCTTTCATAATCAATTTTTTCGGTGCACCCATGTTGGATTTCACCTCCAAACTAGAAATACCTGCCTACATATTCTCCACTTCTGGGGCTTCTCTCCTCTGAATCATGCTCTACCTTCCAACACTTGTCCAAAACATTCAAATTTCCTTCAAAGATGTGGATTTCCCGATCGAAGTGCCGGCCCTTCCGCCGATTCCCATAATAGACTTGCCAAACCCTCTTCTAGAAAAATCTAATATTTCATTCAACTGGTTCATTCAACATTCCCTTCGGCTTCAGGAAGCTCGTGGAATTCTGATAAATACATGCCAAGAAATGGAACCAGCACAAATAAAATCTCTCAAGGAAGGAAAGGTTCTGAGCGTTGTTGAAATGACCCCTTCTATTTATCCTGTTGGGCAGTTAATAGCTTTGTCTCTGTCATAATCTGAAGAGAAGTTTGAGAAGGAGGGCTACCTAAAATGGCTGGACCGCCAGCCCACCTCGTCAGTTCTGTTCGTTTCTTTCGGGAGCCGCAGCACCCTGTTGGAGAATCATATTCGGGAACTGGCTTTGGGGTTAGAAGCAAGTGGGTAGCGGTTCCTTTGGGTGTTGCGTAAGGAGCCTCCTCCTCCAACTGAATCCACGATGACTTCCAAAGCAGACATGAGGGAGGTTCTACCTGAGGTTTTCAAGACTCGAACCCAGGACCATGGATTTGTGGTGGATTCATGGGCACCTCAGTTTGTTGTCCTCTCTCATCCATCCACAGACGGTTTTCTTTCTCATTGCGGTTGGAATTCAATGATCGAACGCATCTTACATGGAGTGTCGATGATCGTTTGGCCTCTCTTTGCTGAAGAGAGAATGAATGCCTTCCTTCTCATGAAGGAGATGAAGGTGGGCATTGAAGCACAGAAGGGAGCAGATGATTGGTGAAGAGAGAAGAAGTGGAAAGAGCGGTGAGGGAATTAATGGAAGGAGAGCTGGGAATGGAAATGAAGAAGGGGATGGCAAAATTGATGGGGAAGGCCCATCATTGAGCGACAATTGTCTTAAGGATGGAAAAGCGCAATATTCTCAACTGCCTACGACATTCCAATAATCTGAACCGCCTACAACATTTTTCACCGATGATCCAATGGCTGGAGTTTATTCCATCATCTAAAAATCAATATAAAGGCCCATAACCATAATGAGACACCGTGGCATGGAGGGGAGTTCCTTTCAAAGGGCAAGCCTTACTGCCTAAACATAATAAAAGTTACAATTTTTCCTTGGGGAAAAATAAATGCTCATAATAATTGTAAATTAAAATTAAAATTATAAATATACATATATAATATTTGGTAATGTCTTGTCCACTAAATATATTTTGACTAGCTAAAATTACATGACTATAGATTCATTTTAAGCACACATCTAACATGAGCCAAGAAGGAACAATTTTTTTAGCTGGAAATGTATTTTAGAATACAAAAAACAATGTGTATTTTTTTATTGTTTAAATTGTGTTATTGAATGCTATAAATATTACATAACATGTGTATTGAGTCCTTTTATCAGTGCACATTAAATTGGTTTTTTTGTTATTAATACATTTTTATGTATGGGTTTAAACATCTAACTCATAAATTTTATTTACTTCTAATTAATTCACATCAAACTATATGAGCCGATATTGACAACTAACTAACTATATTATATTATATATAATATATTATATTCCTTAATATTGGAGAATATTATCTTAAGAAAAGGAATACTTAACATCACCTTGGGTGGTTGTAGAATGAGCGCTCCCCACTAAAAAAAAAATTAAATTAAAATAAAATAATTAATAATAAGATATCAACGATTTTCAAAACACATGGTTCAACACATGGTTTTTCCCATGGTATTCTCGAACACTCAACATCGGATATTCTTATCTTTATTATTATGGTTATACACATCCCAAGAGGACTAAGAAAAAACACTAATATACTCATGTTTCTCCAAGTATTTCTTCCTATGCATGTAGAGATGCATCCATCATTCCTGTAGGTGTGAGGTTATCTGTTGAACAGTGTCCCAAGACACAAGAAGA
Organism: Pinus taeda; assembly: GCA_000404065.3. NCBI lineage: Eukaryota > Viridiplantae > Streptophyta > Pinopsida > Pinales > Pinaceae > Pinus > Pinus taeda. Next base: position 135,581 of record APFE031193522.1, on the reverse strand, counting down.
GGAAGAGAACATGTGTCGTGTTCCATATGCAAGTGCAGTCGGTAGCTTGATGTATGCCATGGTCTGTACTAGACCAGACATTGCACATGCAGTGGGAGTATTGAATAGGTTTATGTCAAAACCAGGGAAGGAGCTCTGGACAGCAGTGAAGCGGGTTTTCAGGTATTTGCGTGGCACTAGTGATTATGGTTTGTGCTACCAAGGAAGACTAGGATTGGACAGAGTGTTGGATATCCGTGGCTTTGTTGATGCAGACTGGGCTGGAGATCTTGATCAAAGAAGATCTACAAGTGGGTATGCATTTAACCTATTTGGAGGTGCAGTCAGTTGGATGAGTAAGAAACAATCTGTAGTGGCACTATCAACTATAGAGGCAGAATACATGACAACCACTCATGCAAGCAAGGAAGCAATTTGGTTGCAGAGATTATGTTCAAGTATGGGGTTAGTACAGGGAGCTATAAGGATAGACTGTGATAGCCATAGTGCAATTTTCTTGGAAAAGAACCCTGCATATCATTCAAAGACAAAGTACATTGATGTTCAGTATCACTTTGTGAGGGATATGATAGAATACAAAAAGGTGTTGTTGGTAAAGTTGGACACTCTGAAGAATATTGCAGATGCATTGAAAAAATATGTGAGCTTTGATAAGTTCTCTTGGTGTAGAGAAATAATGGGTGTTGCAGGGCTGGATAAATGACTAAGATCTCTTGTGTGCCACTGTGGAAAGAAAACAACAAGAGGGAGAATTTTGGGTTATGTTATATTCTTTCCATGACTAGCCCACGTAGTTAACCGGGGGGTTAGAAGGGGGGTGGAGCCCCCCCTTCGTTGTGCCGATTACATAGCGGGGGGAGTCATAGGGGGTTTGAGGGGTGTAGGTAACCCCACTCTATGGGGTCCAAGGCAGCACCCCAAATTTTTTTTATTTTGGACCATATATTAGGTTGGGTGGACCTACTTATGGTTTTGTGCATGATTTTTCACACATGGTTTTGGACGCGATGGTTTTTGGATGCTTCGGCATGTATAAATATGTATTATAACATTGAAATGAACATAATGAAAAATCAAGCTAGTAGTCCTGGCTTTGGGATCTAGGGGAAAATATCTATGTAGATGTGTTTAATGTGTTATTCTCTCGCAATGTTTATTTTCTGTGTTTTAGAATTCGTATACAGGTAATTTCTGTATGGAGTTAAAACCTACATACTTCTATGTAGTTGTAGACACTTTCAACAAGATTTGCACACTAACACATGTAAAAACAAAATTACAGCTGAACAAACAACTCATCTTTTCTTTCAAAACATTTGGGTTCATTTTGGTCTTCCTACTATTGTAAGTGATTGAGATTCTTGATTTGTTGGGAATTTTTGGTCAAATTTATGGGACATGATGGACACAAAGTTGAAGAAGAGTACATCCTTTTATCCACAAATAGATGGATAAACTGAGGTGGTCAATAGAACAGCTATCCATATTCTTAGAGGATATTGTAGCAAACATCCCAAGTTGTGGGATGAACAGTTGCATTATAAACAACATGCATACAATAGGGCAAAGAATTCTTCCACAAACACATCACCATTTGAGGCATGTTATGGATATTTCCCAAGATCATCTTGGTGAAAAATGATGTTATCGAAGGTCACAGTGACATCGATAAGGAAAGGAAGTTCCTAGATCAAATTCAGTTGATCACAAATTTCAAGTTGGCGACAAAGTTTGTTTAATATTAGCAAAGAGAAACTTCAATGGGAAGGTAAAAAGTTGAAAACAATCCATTATGGTCATTTTAAAATTCTGGAAAAGATCGGTAATAATGCATTCAAGCTTAATTTGCCTCCTTACATGCAAATCTACTCTGTTGTTAATGTTGAGAATTTGACAGTGTTTGAGCCTCCTTTGATTGATGATCAAGGAAATCATGTTTGACTGCCATCAATAAATTATTTCTTGCCATAATATCTAGATGAACTTCAACAAGGTCTCATACTTGACAAAAGAACCAGAACTTCAAAGAGAGGGGATGCTAAATACCTTAGAGTGGGACTCAAGGGAAAAAAGCCTTCTCAATCTAAATGGTTGTAGGCTGAAAAGGTGAGGGAGCTATACCCTCACTTGTTGAATAGTTGACAGTATATTTTGGGGTGCAAAAGCCTTCTAGTGGGGAGGAATGATCAGGTGCTCAACATTTAGCTCAAAAATCAAATTTCTCAGATTGGCTCGAAAACTATACAAATACATCTGCCTCATCAAGATGATCGCAATGTAATTTGCTTCATCGAAAATGGAGTCTGAATGAAGGATTAAAGGCCTACTATTAGTTTTCCTAAATAGTGCAAAAAATTGCAGAATGGTACATAATGATGACATGGTAGTCTAGCCAGCAGTCCAGTCAGTGAGAGGAATATTCTTCAGTTTTCACCCAATAGGGCTATGACAAGTGTCACCTCTAGATTCACTAGTGTGGTTGTGTGGAAGGGAAATTGCTTAGTTAGCTCCAAGGTGGAATTCAAATTTGTTTTTATTTAATATTATTATATATTATATATAGTTTATTATTTATATTATTAGTTTTTTAACTATATATATATATATATATATATATATATATATATTATATATAATATATTATATATTATATATATATATATATGGAGTAGGCGGAGGCGAGTTTGAACCCGTAACCTCCCCAACCCAAATTTCATTACTTATCGTTGAACCATGTGCACAAATTTGAGAAGGGAGACCATGGATTTGTACTTGAAGCTACATTAATTGTCGACGAGGGGTTGGTGGGAGCTTGCCCTGCAAGCCAGCCCCCACCCTATGTGACCATGCGCCCGAACCAGGAGATAGGGGCCAACACTAAACGTGTTTAGAGTGCCATTAATCATGTTTTAAATTAATTAATATGTTGGTTAAGTTGGCAGCAATTATTGTGGAGCCACCAAATCTAGAACTGCCACCAAACTTGGTAGACTTAACTGGAGTCTCTTCTGATTTAGCGAGGTTTCCTAGGAAAAATTGAATGAAGCATAACATACTCAAATTTCAACCAAATTGAGATCAGAAAGAAGTGTTCTTGGCTAATTTGGACCTTATGAACACGTTGGTGTAGGCATCAGGATCCGTAGATCTTTGTAAACATCATTGTTTGCCACATTGAGCTAATATAGAGGCCCATGTCATGGAAGCTAGACCAAGGATATGTTGTCTAAGAGGGGTGAACTCCTTCATCAAAACACTATGTTAATGTGTCTCTTTCATGGTTTGTTGCACTGTACATGTTTGAAGCTATTTTTCTCATGAATGTCTTTTTTAACTTAAGGAAATTTACCTGTTTGTAAGCACCAACAACTAAGGAAACCTCAGCACAAGCAAGCACATGTTTATAAATCTATATTTGATATTAGCACAACAAAACTAATCATACAAAAACAGATCACATATGAGCTTCCATTTGCAAATCTTTGGAAAGTATTAAAAGTACAAGATTTTGAAGAAACAATAGTATGTAAGAAGGAAGAAGCTATTAATAAGATCAACTAAGAAATTCAATGGAAGTTGAACAATGATCAATATTAAGAAACTTTATTTGAGCGAGGGATTTGTATATTTGACTTTCTAATCACTTGAAGGTGATATCTCAATTATGTATAGGGTGGAATTCCAAGCAATGAGATGACAACAATATTTATAGGGAAAAATGATTCTCAAAAAAGGGGGATGTCTATGAGAATTTTTTTTCAAGGAAGATGATTTCAATAAGGGAAAATTCACATACAAGGAAGCATGGTCTCATGGGGAGACTCCATCAGGTCCACAGGAAAGTTCACAAATAGTTGGAAAGTATTGGAAGGCACTTATAGATGAAGAACGAGAGTATGGTCTTAGGGAGAGACTCCACATATGACAATACCAGGTCCACACACAATTATGAAAGCATTGGTAGAAAACCATGTCCCTCTTCCATTGAATTCAAATGGGGATAGAATGAAGTAATTGATCGAAATTGATAGACATTGATAGATACTAACAAGACTTTGAGCAGGAAGACATTAGAGGAGAGAATGCAAACACTCACGAACTTTGAGAAAGAATACATTAGGGGAAAGAATATAGACATGGACAAGGAAGACATTGAACAAGAAAGAAGGAAGAGAAGAAAGAAGAAGGAGTATTTGTAGTAGACAAGAGGATTCCCCAACATTATTTCAGGGATATTTTGGCTCGTTGTATCACAAGGATATTTTTGGCCCATTGCTATCAATGACCAACGATTTTTGGTGGTGTTGCAATAAATATTTGCAATAAACAGGAGGAGTCCCTAGCATTATGTCAAGGAGTTTTTTGATCTATGTATGACAATGTGAGTTTTGTCCCATTGCCATCAATGTTTGGTGGTGTTTCCATCAATGAAAAAGGGATATATTGTTTAATTTAGTGTTGTCATTAATGAAAACAAGTGTCATTAATGTCAAAGGGGATGCCGAAGGAAGAAACAATGGAATTCATGTATTAAAGTAATAAATATGACAGCCTAACTTATTGCATGCCCTCATCAAGTGAAATCAAATAGGTTTGAATTTTATTTAGTTTTTAATGAAGTTATGATGTCCTAATGAGCCTATAGTATGGTTGAATTCTTTCCGGATTTATGGTAATTTGAAAATAAACATAGGGAAAAGGACCTAAACTATAGGGAAAGACCCACAATCATCAAATTCATTAAACAATGTGCATCTTTTAGGCAGATCCATGGTTCAGTGATCCAATATACAACCAATAGTGGCCAAACATCCATAACATTTAATAGTGTTAAAGCTAGAGCATATTACATAGATCAGGTGGATCTAATATATGAATGATGAAGTAGATAGTAGATGAACAAAAATATGCTCGAGGTTTGACTAGGGTCATCCCCTACTATGTTGGTCCAAAACATCTGGACATGTGGCATATTTTTATTAGCCAAGGATGATGACATGGTAGTCTTAACACGTGGCATATTTTTATTGGCCAAGGATGATGATGAGGAAGTCTTGACACATGGAATATTTAGATTAGTTGAATATGATGATGTGGCAGTACTGATACATGGCACACTTCGATTAGCTGAAGTAGTAAGGTGATGATGTGGCTTAACAGGTTATCTAGCTGAAATCAGCAAGATGATGTGGCACCTCCAAGGTCCACCATGTGGTAAGTATAAATGACAAAATTTTATTGGCAAAAAGGCAAAAAATGGGTGACATGCGGCACCTCTCATGAGCTACCACATGGCATGATGGAATCATGCAGATGACCATGGACCCCTAGGGACCAATTCACATGGCATGGTCATATGGACACATAAGGACTATGTCCAAAGGACCATGGCACAAACTTAGGGACAAAGTCACATAATATGGTTATAATGGTTAAGGATCCGGGATTACTGACATAATATTTGGTTCATCATTGGCCCATAGGAGCCCCAAGACCACTAAATGTGTATATATATACACAAACCATGAATAATATTGGAATGAACATGTAATGAAGAGAAGCAATGCATTTATGTGGTTGATAATGAATGGTTGGCTTGTGTTTTCAATGGATTGCATTGGTTCAAGTTCATCATTACTATTCTCAATCTCTTAACATGACGAACGAAGGTTATGTCTAAGGTGGATATTAGTTATGATATGGAGGATGAGCTCTGGCCCTTTGTTTGGTTTGGCTCGAGTTGGTGTAGGCTCATGGTTTATATATAACAGAGCTTTGTTTCATCGAGTTAGAAAATACCCATGGTTTTTATTTAGTCGAGCTTTCTTTGGTTCGGTATTGAGGGGTTTATATAAATTTGAGCTCCACCATGGTAAAGGTTGAGATCTCACCCTTTGTTTGGTTTGACATTGAGTTGGAAATAATCGAGCTCCATTGTGGAAAAGGTTGAGATTTGGCCCTCTAAGATGGGTATCATTAGTGTTATATATATATTTTATATCCACCATGGTAAAGTCTTGGCATCGAGTTGGTAGAGGCCCGTGGTTTGTTTACAGTCGAGCTCCACCATGATAGAGGTCATGCTCTGACCTTATGAATTGGTTTGGCATCGTCGAAATTTTGTATATAGTCAAGTTCCATCGTGGTAGAGTTTTAGCATTGAGTTGGTGGATGCCCGTGTTTTATATAGCAGTAGTCTATAACGCGACTTTTTGAAAGCTTTTCCGGCGGATTTCTCCGGTCAAAATCCGGTAGCAATTCATTGGAATCCCAAGTTTGATAGCTAGTTTCTGCATAATCAATGGCTCCCAGGGGTTTTTCAGGGCGCTGAATCCAAATATGCAGTTAAAAAACCATTCTAACTGGTTAAAAATCAAGATTTAACCTCATTTTTTCCGCCGGATTCCGTCACCGGAATCTCAAAAAGTCGCATTATAGACAACTCCTTTTATATATCTAGTCAAGCTCCACCTTAGCAAAGGTCAAGCTCCAACCCTATGTTTGGTTTAGGCTTAGTATTGATGGAGGCCAATGGATATGAGTGATATGGAACTCAAACTAAAAAAAAAATCATTTTCCATGAGGACCATACAAATATTGGTTGCATTTACATATTGTTTGGTTAGAGAATATCCTCTTCTCCTTTAAAAATAACTCTATCATATCAAAAGTTCGAGTTCATTACATTGTAATCATTATTAGATAGCACAATTGGTATTGGTTCAACAATGTGTATTTGAGGTCTCAGGTTTGAACATGGTCAAGTTAGAAAGAAATTTATTATTATTTTTATTTTTCCTGCAAAAGAACATTTTGTGGAATGCTTAAGAATCCATAAAAGAAAATTTTGTAGAAGGGTTTCCTGAAATAAACCATTTTGTATAACGTGACCTGAAAAGGCCATTTTGTTGAGAATTTAATTTAATTATGGATTTTATATGGGTTTTTAAGGTTCTCGAGCTCATTTTAAACCCAAATTTAATTCCAAAATAACCATGGTATTCAAGAGTAAGTGGTGAAAATTTTTGAAGGCATGGAAAACCTTGATGATATATTCTTGATGTCCAAGATCATTATCATGTGTTTTGGGGGCTTTTGAACAAGTTGCAGTGACTATTGATTTTTGAGTATATTGGGAGGTACTTGAAGCCCTAGGGTTCGAAGTTTGGAGGGAAAAGTTCCACAAGAGTCACTTGAGAGCTTGGAACCCAAGCTTGGGGTTTTCATCCATCGTGATTTGGGCCAAAATCATCAGCGCATTTCAACATGTCATGGATAAGCATGATAGCTCTTGTTGAGATGAATCCAACGCAATGAAGATCATCTGGTTCTAAGTTATAAAAATGGATTTATGAATTTTTGAAGTTATGCAGTGGGTTTGCACCATATGTGTCAAGGTTGGCTTGATTTAAATAAGCCTCTTGACACTTGGACAACCCCATGGAGGGCATTGAAGAAGCCCTTATTTTTTGTATAAAAGGAAGGTGAATGGAAGACATTTTTCCTCATCCAAAGTGCAACAAAAAGGCAGTGTATAAGGAGCTAAAGAAACTCAGCCAAGGGAGAAAGGATATTTTTGTTGAAGGTCATAGAAAGGAGACTACTTCAATGAGGAAGGGAATGCTACGTGGAGCCTTCTAAGGACTATTTTAAGGGTTGTTTTCTCTTGCAAGGAGCCAAGTGAGTTGAGGGCTAAAAACAGGTCTGATATGGCAGATTTAGGTGACTAAAACTCTCTTTTGTTTGGACCGTAGGAGCTGAAGGATAGTTGTGGTAGGTCAGATGCCATACCACCACAGAGAAGTGGCTACGTAAGGATGTTTGAGGGTGGTATATGACTAGAATAGCATCATGAAAGGAGGGCATACTGTCATGGATAAATTATATTTAATTAAATGTTTTTTGCGTGGTGAATTAAGGTTTGTTGCAACATGCAAGTTCCCTAACCAAGGACAATAGTGATATCAGACTTGAAGCTGAAGGTTGTCTTGTGTTGGGTCAAAGTCTTGACCAATTTTGGATTGTTTTTATATGCAGTCTGTGGGAGCCCTAAGTTGAAGTTGAGTTGAGTGATTGGAAGCCTCAACAAGGTGTAGATCTCACAGTGAAGTATTGAGAGCCATTGATCTGGTGGAGGGTAGTGTGTTGGCTACCCAAAGTAGCCCTGGACAAGCAATAATGAAGTGACAAAGGGAGTTGAAGGTTAGGTGAAGTTTGGTGCCTAATGTTTAGCACTTTGATGGAAACAAGTGACTTTTAGATTAGCGGATTGGAGCTTAAGTATTGGCCATCCTAGAGAGAAGTTTGGATCAGCCCGTGTACATGACACAAAAGTGACTTGCAACAATGTTAGGTTGTAGCCCTCCTGGTGACTCTATGTGTTTTCCTTTAAAGGACTAAGATGAAGCTAGAGAGTAGTATGGAAGCGAAGGACTGACAGGACAAGGTACGACATAGAAGTTGTAGTGAAGACTGCCATTGTATCTTGTATTCCATAGATTGTTGATTATTCAGATTGGTTTAATATAATGAAAATTGGGTTGTACATTATTGTACAATATTTTTTTAAAAATGTGTATACTTGTGCATGTCTGATTTACTGCTTTATATTTTTTGTTGTGCAAAGTGGTTCTTTTTGATATTCTTGGTTTGGTAGCATCAAAGATTCTAAGATTCTATCCTAAACCCAAGATCATGGAAATTCAAAAGTGAGTCTTGTGTAAATGGCCAAAACAAATTTCAGGAAAACATTTATGTGACCAAATTGATGAAGAAGTTGTAACAAAGTATGGAAGAGATATGACAAGTTGATGAAAACATTATGAAAATGATTGTAGGTCGTGGTAGTGATTGTAAGTTGTGAAAATATTTATGAGAGTATGTTAAGTGATAGATAACTATAGATGATGCTTGTGGATCTAGTTTCAAATATTATGAAAAGTGATCAACAAAAAGTTGAATAAGGAGGTGGGTGCCTCAATCAAGTTGAATCCTTCAACAAGTTGAAGCTTGCACATTCATGAGGTTGGTGCCTCAATCATGTTGTAGGCTATTACAAGTGGATTCTTTCACTTTTCAAGGTTGGTGCTTCAATAAAGTTGTAACCTATTGCAAGTAGTTACTATGTTTGTTGGTACAATAAAGTATACATCCTTTAATAAACCTAGCCATGCCTTCTTACATCTTGGGCTAGTATGCATACCTCTACAAATTGGAAACTATATTCCGAGCTAACACCAAAATACCCTACAACCTTAGAGGTGTGACCCTCTCTAGTCAACTACAACCACTCACCTTTAGGAACACATAACATGTCCAAACTATATAGTAACCCTTTTTGGAGATTATGATAAAAATTTTATCCCCATTTTCCACATGAATCTTGACCTATTATTATTGATATACCTCCTTGAAGTCATCAGCCTTAGTATATACCTCTTTATATGCACCATGGATGAAAGGTTCCATGCATAAGAGCTCCCAAAACTATGATATTTTATTAGGTGGCCTTGAAATCATGTTAGAAAACGTTTTTTTGTTTCCCTTCTCATAATTGATCACTAAATGGAACTAATAGAAATCCCCATCCACTTGTAGTGTCTAGTCTATTTTAACTTAGTCTAGGCATACATGTATTGTAGTGGTAGGTGATCTATGTGAATGTTTGTCTCTTTTCACATCAGATAGGGTTTCCAACTTTTAATAATTTGTACTAGGGCATAAAGCTCCTTTTCATAGGTAGAGTAGTTAAGAACTACCCCATTAAACACTTTATAATGGTAGCATATAATCCTTCCTCCATGCACAAAGATTGATCCCATAACACAACCACTCACATATATCTCCACTTTGAATGTGTTGTGCTATTTGAAAACCCCCCATTTGTTAATAGTAGTAGTCAATATTTACATTAATAAATGGGGACCCTTTAAAAAATACTTCCAAAAATAATTTTAGCTTTTAGGAACTTTCCCTATTAAATTTTGGAATAAAACAAGATATCAATCAAACACCTTTTAAAAAACTATTAAATGTCTCCCATTCCCGCATATCACACGATCAAGCATGATTGAAAGCCTTGTTAATCCACCAAATCTAGCGAAAAGTGATAAAAAGAGGACTCCGTGCTTTAATACTTTGAAACTAGTATGTTTCTTATATAAACTAAGTCCTAAGGCATTTCTTATTAAAACAAAGGCCCGCGTTGCATATCGCTATTTTTAGAAAGCGCACCTTAATGAGCTACCTTAAAATATGTGAGATGTGAAATTGTAATAACTGCATTTCCCTTACCACAACGTATTTCGAACATTAAAAGAACACCACAACTTACCATCCGTGGAGATTGTGAAATGCGATTAAGACCTGGACCCACTCCCAAGATACATCATAGACAAGTATTTAGTTGCTACTTAATAAAAAGTGCTTTACACAAGAAAATATGAAAATGAGCTATGTCCTGAAAACAATAGTAAGCGACTCACATCTTGCATCTCACAGAAACAAAAAGGAAAGCATAAAAACATAACATGATAATGTGATATGTGAGATTGCTTCGCAAATCGCAAAATCGCCATTTTCACAATTTAAAGGCTCGTCACCCTAGAAGCTTTCTTCGCGACTTATGATGCGAACATTAATGAGCATTAAAGCTAAGAGATAGTGAACCACTAGTGGGCATTTAGTAAAAGTTAATGGCACTTATGTGTAAAAATCCATCTAGGATGATATGATATCTTCTCACTTGCATTCAAATAAAACTCCTTTCTTATCACCTTTTCAAGTTATATGAATTATCCCAACTTATGCTCATTCTTATCTCTGTATATCCGATACCTATTGTTTTTCTCCATTTTCAGGGAAAATCCATAGAAGGAATCTTTGGGAGCAATGGCAAAGAAGGGTAAGGAGGAAGGAGGGACCTCTACGTGGGCAACCAATACCTCTGGAAACAAAGGTCACAGTAGACAGTCATGCTTCCTTAGATACCACCATTTTTTAGATGGCTTGCTCATTTTTGTATCGCATAACCGCGCACCCAAAGATAATCCATTACACAAAAAGTGTCAAGTGGATTATTCATTAGGCCAATATATCAAACAAATAATTTAAGAATAGAAGCCAAGAGGTTATGGGATCTTTTTCTCCAGACAACCTACGGTTTATGTACCACCTACCAGAGCCACAAGCCATCTACAACAAATAGTTCCTTGAGAATTTTGCCAAAGAGAACGAGGACCCAGCAGATGTCACCCAGACTTGGTCAAATAATGGGGGAAAGATCAAAAAGGACAAAGCGGGTATGTACTCTACTGCGTCTATTTCTCCTACCCATAGTTTTGCAGTAGTCATGCAATGTAGGATGTTTGGCAAGCTCGATAGCACTAAATTTTCCCCATAATGGCTGCCATTAATAGAGGCAGTTGTAAACGCAACCATAATGAATTGGGCCCAAGTTTGTATGATAATTTAGCAAAGGCAATAATCGATTATAGGAGGAAAAGGAGTGTCTCAATGAGGGTTTACCCTCCATTTTTTATGAGTGCCTATATGATGGATGCAATTTGTTTTGGTTCAAAATTTCCTATCATGGGATGGAAGTGGATTGTGAAATATCCACTTCCCATTCATATATATCATAAGGACATGTGCGAGTCTCAATTTCACCCGCATTTTTACAAAATTTGTCATTGGGTCATGTTGCCTATCCACAGACAGGTTTAGAACCGAGATGCCCCTAGGTTTTATAAGGAAGCTGAAGTAGATATCCTCCCAGTGGAAAAATGGTTTGGGGAGGAAACATTCACATATATCAGGGTTTTTGGGAGCATCACCTCACCTCATGTCCTCCCATACTATGTTCCAGACAAATTGATGGCTAGAGAGATAGCCTATCAAACAGGTAGTGAGGGTGGACCGAGAAAAGGATTAAAGGAAGTGAAAAAGGCCATTTGGACTACATTTCCCTTATAGTGTGGAGCATTTGCACTGCACGATCTGCGCCATGCATTCAAAGAAGTAGAGATCATGCAATCTCTGAAATTACCTAAATTCCTAGGAAGGAAATATGACCCAAATGGAATTGCCAAAGACTTCACTACCATGGTAAAAGTGAAGGTATTCAGTCATGAGGAAGACACATATGATGAAATATTCCTACAGAAATAAACATTTACAACATTGAAGCACATGTCAACATTGATTTTTGACCCATAAGAGATTGAAGCCTTTCATCAATACACAACAAGGAGATTTTTAAAGGTCCCATTGGACCAATTACTGATTGAACCAATAAGGGAGCTAAATCATGGCATAATCCTACAAGGAAGCTCGAGAGAAAATTCTAAGGATGATTCCCAAGCGAAGTCCCAAGAGAATTCTATCAGTGAGTTGGAGAAATCAGAGCAATACTCACAGAATGGTGGAAGAAAAAGAAAGGAGTCAAAAAAGGATATAGCCCAATCTACAGAAAAGACAGCTGAGCAAACCTCAGCTAGAAAATAGGCTGAAATTTATTCCACCTCCACCCAGTCAAAAAAACCCCCGGTGATTGATTTAGAGAAAGAATGGGAGCATTTTAATAAAAATCTCCATACAAAGAAACAAGCACCTGAGCCACAAACTCCACAACACAAAACAACTCAAGAAATTACAATAGAGAAAACTGTAAGTACTCAAGAGGTAGAGCACATTCCTTCCACTCCTACCTCTAAAATTGCTTTTAGAATTGAGGAGATTCCTCCTTTAGATGTGTTCTATAACCCAACCCACAAAGTTGTTGTCAAAAGGTATAGAAAGAAGAGGAAGTTGGATGCTACAACTGTTACTACTCCTGATAATGAACCGATGGATATTGTCTGGAAAGACTCACCCATCGACCCATTTACCAAGCCGTAAGAAAGCTAAGAAGAAACCATCTGAATCTCACAACAAGGTTCTTTCATAACCACAATAATCATCTTCATTCATTCCATCCATTTCATCACAAGACCAATCATCCACCTCACCACTCCAAATTGTGATTCACACTGGTATTGCAACTCCATCGTCCTCTACCCAATCACCTTCAAAAACTTCCACATCTTCCTCTTATCCAATACCAACAATGGCTCAACCTCATTAGAGGCCATGGAAAAATCCAAGAGCTGTTAGGATGGTTGCACCTTTACATCCATTGCCAGCCCATCCAGAGAAATGGTTACCAAAGTTCAATCCTGATAGTGGCCTATTGGCTAAGGAACACATAAACAATTTTATGTTGTCCATTAACTTTAGTGAAGTAGTAGAAGAATATTCAGTTGTAAGATTATTTCCATAAACTTTTCAAGGAGCAGTAGGATCATGGTACTTATCATTACCATCAAGTTCTATTAATATTTGGGATGCTTTTCAAGAGAATTTCTTAACTAAATTTGGAGATGACAAATCCACGGCTACCTTAATCAATGATCTCTCCAATTTGAAAGTTGAAACTAAAGAACTAATAAAATACTTCAACTCTCGCTTCAATAAATTATTGAATAAGATACCGACAGCATCTAAGCCCAACAATGAGGTACAAAATTAGTGGTATATTTCTACTCACCTTTCAAACACAACTATTTTCATCGATAAAGTTGCCAAACCAACTTTGTCGGGCAATTTGAAAGAGGCAATAGTTGTAGAAGAACACATTTTAGTTGTAGATAAGAAAAATGCATTAGAAGAACAAAAATCCAAGAAAGTGACTTTTAGCGATGAATCCAAGAAGAAACCACCAGAAATATCCTTTTGATCTTGAAGGTTTGTAGAAACTCCTCAAAACCATGTCTAATGAAATGGTTGATATTAAAAAATAGGTAGCATAGACTTCCTCTAAGAAATCTTTTAGACTATTTAAAAGGAATTCCCTTGCTGATCCTAAACCCCCAAATGTTAGATCAAATGCTAAATTCGATGGAGAGGAAGATGAAGTTTCAACAAATGAAGAGAAAACATATGACGAAGAAGTGACTAAGTTACAAGGAATGTGGGATTTTATACTTCCCAATGAAGAAACGCAAGAAGAACTACCTGTTTCCACCTAAAGTAAAAACCCTGTTGATTTTCCGCAAATAAATCCAAAGCAAAAGGCTTCAATGCCACCTCCCAAGGACAAAACAACAGTTAATAAATCTTCACCAAAATCCACTTAAATTACTCCTCCTTAATTGAACTCTTCATCTTCAACTAAAACCCTGATAGTATCTGATGAAATAGAATATAATATTGTTGATGATATGAAAAAGACTAGGGAAAACATCACCTTTCATGAGCTTAGCAAGTTAAAACATCAGTAGAAGCTACTCCTTAAGGAGCTCAAAGCAGTACCTACTTCACCTTTTCCTATTGTTGTGATCTCACAAGTTGCCCAAGAAATGGGAAGACCCCCTAGCGCCTCTTTAAACAAAATTGGTCCAACCAACATTGCTCTGATTGGAGGAAGATCTAAATCCCATAATCCTCCATTCCTCTTTACTTTTGAAATTTTTAATAGAAACTTACACAACTGTTTAGTTGATCTAGGAACTTCATCTAACATTTTATCTAGAATAGTTTGTGAAAAGTTGAATGTTCAACCTCAAAAATCTATTGTACGCGTTGTGAAGTTAGATCAGTCTCTAATCAAAGTTGTTGGGGAACTTAATCAAGTAACCATCAGATTCTCTTCAAATCCCAAAGTCTGTCAAGTCATTGACATTCTTGTAGTTGATATTCCCAAGTTCTATGGCTTAATCCTTAGTAGAGACTGGTCAAAAAAGCTTCATGGATATTTTGCGATTGACCGGTCTCACATGTGACTTCCCTATAATGGCAAGCCAAATCAGATAAGGGATGATTGCAAAAAATGTCAAAAGTATATAGTCACAGAGCTAGAAGGAGAAAATGAACCAATGGCATATAACAACAATATCATCAAAAACTACTCAGTAGAATCATTTCTAGGAAATTTTAATGCTTATACTTCACCTTTCTTGGAAAACTTTGTAGTATCTCAAATTGAAAACGTTTCCCAAACAGATACTTCTAAGTGTGTAAATTTTGTAGATAAACCCGTAGTTAGCTCTTTATTTTGAAATGATTTTTTGATGGATATAAATCCAATGATAGAGTAGGAGCAAGATGCATATTAGTTAGCCCAAAAGGGGAAAAGACTATGTTAGCATGCCGACTTGAATTTGATTGCACAAATAACACTGCAGAATATGAAGCATTAGTTCAAGGTTTGTATAAGATCATTGCCCTTAATATCAAACACCTCCAAGTGTTTGGAAATTCAAAAATTGTGATAAAGCAAGTAAGAAATATTATACACTGTTTTTTAGGACATTTGAAACACTATCAGTCGTTATTCCAAGACCTGAGTTCCCACTTTATAGTGTTTAATATTTCCCCTATTCCGAGACTCCAAAACACAAGAGTCAATCTCTTAGCTAATGTGGCTTCCAAGCTTATTCCACTAGGAGATTATAGTCCTGATCGCTTTTCTATTGAATTGATTTTTAGGCCTTCTATTCCCGACAATATCACCAACTAGAGAGTATTTAATAGTGATCCGGATATCATAAGCTTTTTGACATCAGAAGGCTCTTATGATGACCAGATAGTTGATGAAGACCAACATGAAAACCAACTTAAGAAAGAAATAACCAATAATGTTATACCAAAGTCTATGGTTAAGTTGGAAGATTTATATGACCTTAAGTATAGATTCAAACGACCCATCAATTAAAAACTTCAAAGTTCAACTCTAAAGTTTGAATTGATTAACCTTGGAACTAACCTGAAACCTCAAAATATTAATCTAGTTCTCGAACTTACGTCAGATGAGAAATTAGCCTTTATACGTTTGTTGGAAAAAATATAAGAATGTCTTTGCATGGAACTATGAATATCTTAAGACATATGACACTTCTATTATTCAACATACTATCCCCATGGTGTCCGATGAGAAACTTGTTCAGCAAAAATGAATAAAAATCCATCCTAATTTAGAAAAACAGATTAAATCTTGAATTAAACAAACCGTTGAAAGCGAAGATTATTTTCCCTCTCAGACATTCCAGGTGGGTCTCCAATCTTGTCCTAGTCAGAAAGAAGAGTGGTGATATTCATATATGTATAGACTTACACAATCTAAACAAAGCATGTCAAAAGGACAACTTTCAATTGCCTCCTATGGAACAAATATTGCAATCTGTTGCAGGCTCAAAACTAATGTCTTTCTTGGATGGATTCTTAGGTTATAACAAGATCCTAGTACATCTAGATGACCAGCTAAAAACTATATTCAGGACAAAATGGGGCACTTATGCATATCAAAAGATGCCATTTGGACTAATTAATGCTGGTGCTACTTTCCAAAGAACCAAGGACATAGTCTTCAAAGGTTTAGTAAACAAATCAGTAGTAATATACTTAGATGATATAATTGTATATTCAAAAAAGCGCAATAATCATCTGAGAGATTTAAAACAAATATTTGAGCATTGTCAAAGGTATGGAATTTCTCTTAATCCTAAGAAATCTTTCTTCGCTTTAAGTGAAGGAAAACTCCTTGGATTCATTGTATCCAAAGTGGGAATTCACATTGACCCTGATAGAATAAGAGAAAATCTTTGAAATTCCTTTACCTCATAAAAAAAATCAATGCAATATTTCCTAGGTCAGATTAATTTTGTTAAAATATTTGTCCTTGACTTCTCACGGATTGTTTTACCTCTTCAATCGATGATAAAGAAAAATTATCTTTTTAAATGGGGACACACAAAACATGATTCTTTTGATTTGATTAGACAAGAAATCATTAATTCTCCCTCTTTAGCGACTCCGGATTTTTCAAATTATTTCATTCTATATACTTTCACTTCCAAGAAATCATATGTAGCCATATTGACACAAGTCAATGAAGAAAAAGTTGAAGCCCCAACCTCTTTCTTTAGCTCCAATTTGTAGGGGGCTGAATTGAATTATTCATATGTTGAAGAACAAGCTTTTGTTTTTTTCAAATCAATAAAACACTTCAGACCTTTTCTCCTCAAAACCCACACCAAAGTAATAGTGTCGTTCTCAGTAGTGAGAATTTTTTTGATACAAAGGGATGTAGGGGAGAAGAGAGGAAATTGGGTGACATCTCTACAAGAATATGACATTGAAACTAGATGAGAAAAAATTGTAAAAGGTCATGGTTTTTGCAGGATGTTAGTAGGAGCATCTGATTTATCAACACTACAAGACTTAGGTGATGATGTACAAGTCTATGAGGTAAGCCTTAATGACACTGATTCAAGTTATGTTGATATCATGTTTTACTTAAGAAATGGATATACCCCAATGCATTTAAATTATAAGAAGAGAAGGGCCTTGAGGTTAAAAGCTAGACAATATCAAATCGTCAATGATATGCTGTTTAGAATAAATTATGATTTTTTTTTACTTAGATGTATTGAAAAATATGAGGAAGAAAAGGTGTTGTAGGAACTCCATGATGGACTAGCTGGTGGAAATTTTGGAGGACATACCACTGCACATAAAATATTGCATGTTCGCTATTACTGGCCAACATTATTCAAGGATGCACACAATTATGTAAGGAGATGTAAAGTTTGTCAGACAGTTGTTAGGAGACAGAGAAAACCCACATTACCATTACATCCAACAAATATTGAACAACCATTTGAGCAATGGGGATTGGACATAATAGGTGAGATCATTCCTCATTCTTCTAAGAAGCATAGATATATTCTTACAGAAATTGATTACTTCACAAAATGGGTAGAAGAAATTCCACTCAAGGTAGCCAATTCTGAAAACATCATTGAATTTATCGATCAAATTATCATTACCAGATTTGGTCTACCATCTGCCATGATGTTTGATAATGCATCTTTTTTTTAAGCAATGTTATGACATATTTTTCTCTTAAAATAGGTTTCAAGCTCAAATACTCTACTAAATATTATCCACGGGGAAATGGGTTACTTGAATATACAAACAAAAATCTCATCAGAATTATTAAATGAACTGTCAACCAAAATTAGAAGAACTGGCATAAGTCTTTAATATTTTAACTCAGAAGGCCTCCATTGGCACTTCTCCTTCTAATTTGGTCTATGGGAAAGAAGTTGCCTTACCTACAAATGTAGTTATTCCCTCTTTAGCCCTACTTCAGTTCATTGAAGAAACCCCTTCCTCTTCTATGCAAGTTAGATAGTTACAAACCCTTAAGCTTGAAGAAGAAAGGGAAAAGGCTAGAATCACACACCTACATCATCAACAACTAGTCAAAACTTCATTTGATTCAAGTTCTGTAAGTTCAAAATCATTTCAGCTCGGAGACCTAGTATTGAAATGGGATAAATCCCACGAGGAAAAAGGTAAGCATACCATTTTCCAACAAATGTAACTTGGTCTGTTTCAGATTGTGGAACAAATAGGCCCATCAACCTTTTTATCGTAGGATTTATCAGACAAGAGAAAATATCTACCTGTTAATGGGAAAATATTAAAGAAATATTTTTCATAGAAGATGATCTCTTCTATTCACTATGTATTATTGCCTTTATTTTATTTTTCCAGAAATAATAATACAAGTTGAAGAACAATTACCTTTGGCTTTACAAATAATAGTCTCTTTTTTATTTTTTGACTTTCCGCTTATATAAGTACAGATTATTATGAAAATGAATTTCACACATAAAACATAGGGTTAAGTCATGTTGCTCTCAAATTTCTTGTTCTCTGCCAAAATTATTTGATCTTTGATAAAAATTAACTTTAGAAAGGAACCTTGCCTCTACATCAGTCAAGAAAAGTATCAATAACAAAAGAGTCTCTCTACCGAAAAACATCTTTAAAACTCTACAATTGTCATCCAGAAGATCTTAAGGAGCCAATGATTCTCCCCATCTATCCAATTTACATTTTTAGAGTGTAATTCTAAAATATGCTTAAAACTTAAAGGATGAGAGGTCTCATCAAGATCCGACTTACCATGATCATAAGGTTGTAACTAGCTGACATTACCAATACTGCATATCAAAATAGGGTAATGGCTTGAGATTGTATTAATAAAAAGAGAAGGGATCTCATTAAGAGCTAGATTTTTCGATTAAAGTTATAATCAAGTGAATGGCACTGCCAATTTTGGTCACCAAACTAAGACACTGTCCTTTAAGGGATAAAAAATAAATTTTTGAAGAAAAAGAAAATTTTTCAAAAAACAAATGGAAATAAGTATACAATCTGAGCTTATCTTTAAAAATTATATTCTGACCTTGGTGGGATACTAAAGCATTGCTAGTTAAAAGGTAACCCTATTGAGGCTATGAACGCCTACTGGCAGCAGAGGCTCTACCTATGACAACTAAGTATAACAAAAAACTTATCTATGAGGAGCCTCCATGTTTTTATCTTTAAAACCAAGTAATGACTGATGTAGACAAAGTAACTTTCTTATGTAAAAGGATAATAGTTAAGTGGATGCTATTTAAATATTCAAAGAGCAAGTATGACTTATCTTATATTGCATGTAAAATTTATTTTCTAAACCATCTTTATTTTGGAAGTTTTTAGAAATTTCAAAAAAACTCTTAGAGATAACTGGTTCTTCCAAGTGAATCGCCAATTGTTGCACTATTCAACAACCCCCCATTTGTTAATAGTAGTAGTCAATATTACATTAATAAATGGCAACCCTTTAAAAAATCCTTCCAAAAATAAGTTTAGCATTTAGACATTTTCCCTATTAAATTTTGGAATAAAACAACATATCAATCAAACACCTTTTAAAAAACTATTAAATGTCTCCTATTCTTGCATATCACACGATCATGCATGATTGAAAGCCTAGCTAATCTACCAAATCTAGAGAAAAGTGATCAAAAGAGGACTCCGTGCTTTAATACTTTGAAACTAGTATGTTTCTTATATAAACTAAGTCCTAAGGAATTTCTTATTAAAACTAAGCCCTACGTCACATATCTCTATTTTTAGAAAGTGCACCTTAATGAGTTACACTAAAATGTGCAAGATGTGAAATTGTGATAACAACATTTTCCTTACCACATCGCATTTTATACATATAAAAGAACACTTCAAACTTACCATCCGTCGAGATTGTGAAATGCGATTGAGACCGAGACCCACTCCCGAGATACATCACAGACAAGTATTTAGGTTCGCTACTTAATAAAAATCTCTTTACATAAGAAAACCTGAAAAATGAGCTATGTCCTAGAAACAATAGTAAGCAGCCCACATCTCGTATCTCACAGAAACAATAAGGAAAGCATACAAACATAATGTGATAATAAGATCTGCGAGATTGCTTCGCAAATCACAAAATCACCATTTTCACAATTTAAAGGCTCATCACCCTAGAAGCCTTCTTCCCGACTTACGATGTGGACATTAATGAGAATTAAAGCTAAGAGATAATGAACCATTAGTGGGCATTTAGTAAAATTTAATGGCATTTATGTGTGAAAATCCATCCAAGGTGATATGATATCTTCTCACTTGCGTTCAAATAGAACTCCTTTCTTATCACCTTTTCAAGTTATCTGTATTATCCCAACTTATGTTCATTCTTATCTATGTATATCTGATAGCTGTTGTTTTTATCAATTTTCAAGGAAAATCCACAGAAGGGGTCTTTGTGAGAAATGGCAAAGAAGGGCAAGGCATTTGCATCTAAGAAATAAAAAATGACTCCTTTATTCACAAATACTACATGCAACAGAGAAGGAGGGACCTCTACATGGGAAACCATGTATGATTTATTATAAGAAGAGCAATCAAGACCTTTGGAAACAAAGGTCACAATTGACGGTCTTGCTTCCTTAGATGCCACCATTTTTGAGACGGCATGCTCATTTCTTCATTGCATAGCCGTGAGCCCAAAGATAATCCCTTACACAGATATGGTCAAGTGGATTATTGATCAAGCTGATATCTCAGACAAATAATTTAATAATAGAAGCCAAGGGGTTATGGGATATTTTTCGCTAGACAAACTACAACTTATGTACCACCTACTAGAGCCAGAAGACATCTACAACAAATAGTTCCTTGAGAATTTTGCCAAAGAGAAAAGGGACCTAGCAAATGTCACCTGGACCTAGTCGAATAATGAGGGCAAGATCAAAAAGGAAAAAGCGAGTATGTACTCTACTGCATCTATTTCTCCTCCCCATAGTTTTGCAGCAGCCATGCTATGTAGGATGTTTGGCAAGCCTGATAGCACTAAATTTTCCTCAAAATGGCTGCCATTAATAGATGCAGTCGTAAACGCAACCATAATGAATTGGGCCCAAATTTTGTCTGATAATTTAGCAAAGGCAATAATCGATTATAGGAGGAAAATGAGTGTCTCAATGAGGATTTACCCTCCATTTTTTATGAGTGCCTATGTGATGGATGCAATTTGTTTTGGTTCAAAATTTCCTATCATTGGATGAAAATGGACTATGAAAGATCCACTTCCCATCCATATATATCATAAGGACATGTGGGAGTCTCAATTTCACCCACATTTTTACAAAATTTGTCATGGGGTCATGCTGCCTATCCACAAATAGGTTTACAACCGAGCTGCCCCTAGGTTTTCAAAGGAATCTGAGGTAGATATCCTTGTAGTGGCTATATGGTTTGGGGAGGAAACATTCACATATATCAGGGTTTTTGGGAGCATCACCTCACCTCATGTCCCCCCATACGATGTTCTAGACAAATTGATGGCTAGAGAGATATCCTATCAAACAGATAGTGAGGGTGGGTTAAGCAAAGGATTAAAGGAAGCGAAAAAGGCCATTTGGCCTACATTTCCATTACAGTGTGGAGCATTTCCACTCCATGATCTGGGCCATGCATTCAAAGAAGCAGAGATCATGCAATCTCTAAAATTAACTAAATTCCCACGAAGGTGTATGACCCAAATGGCACTGCCAAAGACTTCACTACCATGGTAAACATGAAGGTATTCAGTCATGAGGAAGACGCATTTGATGACATCTTCCTACAGAAAGAAACATTCATAGAAGTGAAGCACATGTCATCACTACTTTTTGACCCAAAAGAACTTGAAGCCTTTCATCAATACAAAGAAAGGATATCGTTAAAGGTCCCATTGAACCAATTACTGATTGAACCAATTATTGATTGAACCAATAAGGGAGCTAGCTCCTAGCGTAAGCCTAGAAGGAAGCTCCAAAGAAAATTCTAAAGATGATCCCCAAGTGGAGTCCCAAGAGAAGACTACCAAGGAGTCAGAGAAATTAGAACAATAGTCACAGAATGGGGGAAGCAAAAGCAATGAGTCAAAAAAGTATATAGCCCAATCTAGAGAAAAGACAGCTGAGCAAATCTCAGCTAGAAAATAGTGTTGAGATTGCAACAAGATGATGGAGCTTAGTGGAAAGAGTCGCCTTCACTAAGTGGGCCCACAGGCTATTTTTGGCGCAAGTCTATTTTTAGACTATGTCTATTTTTAGACATATGGATCATGTCTATGGATTGCAGGTTGTTGTTTATGGATGATTGATCAAGTTGGAAAAAATAGATGGACTTCTATTTTTAGACCACAGCGGAGTGACACCACAGCGGAGTGATTGCTCAGTCTAAATATAGAACAGTCAAATATTATTAGCTCATAATAATATTTAGACTATAAACTTTGTCTTATTCTCTTGGAGCACTTCAGGATGAGCTACGGATGTGGTACGTGCAGATCCCAGAAGGAAATACGTGGTTACCTATGGGATGACTAATATTTGCATGCAGGACTTCAGTTAGAACTCAAGTGAGTTGAGTTTAGTGGACTGGAGGTGCAGTTGATGGAGTTGTGTTCAGTTTAGCTTTGTTAAACTGGTTGTATTTAGTCTAACTGGCAAATAGACTAGAGATGAGTTGGGTGAATTAGTTATTAATTAATTCACAAGTTATTAACTCATAATACAACTAATGAATACATAAGTTAACTCAGTTGCATGTCAGTGCATGTTCAGTTCAGCAGGGACAGGTGTTAGAGAATCAGATTGCTATCAGTTGTGACTATAGTTGTGCATCAGATCTTGCACAATCAAGGGATTGAATATGCCAATGAGTTTGCCCACGTATTTTCCCACATTGTAGCTTGTGCTCACGTGATTTTTCCAAGTAAATACGTGGTTGCCTTGGAATTATCATCAGTTCTTGAGCAGGTATTGAGCAGTGGAGTAGGTAAGCAGCAAAGGAGATTTGAGCCAGTGATTGATTCAGATCTGAGTTGTATTGTGTGTAACAGAGGTGGAGATACTTGTGAGAAGTATTATGTTGTGTAATGTTACATGACTCAATCATTAATATACAGATAGTTGGGGTTTTTAGCGAGATGCTTTCCCCGGGATACATACTGTGTTAATCTGTGAATGCTCTTGATGTTTTATTGTTATTGATGCTGCTATATTGATGATCAACATAGAGGAGCTTATGTATTGTGTATGTTTTCCTCAATAGTACATGATCAGGATAATCTCTGTTGAATATGTGTTAAATTATTCAAAATTTCTATATGTAGCAGGATGATTAGTTCTCCTATGGGGTCTGGATGATGTGTCCTCCATGACGACTATGTAGCAGGATTATTAGTTCTGCTATGAGGTCTAGATGATGTGTTCTCCATGAGGACTATGGAGTAGGAAGATTATTTCTCCTGTGAGGCCTGGATGATGTGTTCTCCATGGCAATTGTGGAACAGGATGATTCACTCTCCTGTGGGCTAGGATGATTAGTTCTCTGTGGCATCCACTAGACAGGATGATTCACTCTCCTGTGGACATGATGATTAGTTCTCCTATCAAGGCATCCTACCCATGCAGTCTGGGACTCATGGGAAGTACCTCTCATCTGATCAATGAGCAGGGAAATGAGAATAGGGACCATAGTAGTACCAATGGATTCATTGTTGTATCTATCGTACTCCCTATTCTAGGATGACCTTCATTGATCTGGGTTCAATTATACTGGTCTAGGACCAGTTGTAGGAATTGTACCCATTATGACGTTGACTTCAAGTTAGTTGAGATAGGTCTTGGACCAGTGGTGCATACTCGAAGACTAACTTCAAGTCAGTGGATGACTAGTTTGGGACCAGTGAGAGTGGTACATACTATGACGCTGACTTCGGGTCAGTTGAAACTAGTCTATGACCAGTGGTACACACTCTAAGACTGATGATACTGTTCTAGGAACAATAGTAGTGGTACCCACTATGACGCTGACTTTGGGTGGGTTGGAACTTGTTTGGGACTAGTGGTACGCACTCTAAGACTGACTTCGGGTCAGTGGGGAATGGTATGAGACATTCTCGATCAATTCCTCTTCTTCATGGTTCAGCAGAGAAAAGCTGAGCAGAGCAGAGCTGAGTAGAGCAGAGCTGAGTAGAGTAGAGCTAAGAAGAGCAAAGCTCAGCAGAGCTCCGCAGAGTAGAGCAGAGCTCAGCAGAGCAGAGCTGAGCTGAGAAGAGTAGAGCTTAGTAGAGTAGAGCTAAAAAGAGTTGAGCAGAGCAAAGCTGAGTAGAGCAGAGATGATCAGAGGAGAGCTGATCAAAGTAGAGTAGTGCAGGGAACTAATGGCAAAGATAGTATAGTCAGATATATGGATCAGCGAATGGAGTTCTCCCTAGTTGAGAGGGAGTGTTAAAATTGGAACTTAGGGCCAAAATCCATGTGGGTCATCTTATTTATGGCAGCTAATATTTTTATTGGATCCCTCTCATCGAGAGGTGTAGGATTTATCTAAAGATCATCCAATTCCGATAAGTATTTATGAAGTTATGAATTTATTTATGTTATAAAATAAATTGTCAAGTTGGCTAGCATCTTATGTAGGCTCGGAAGACCAATAGTCATGCCTATTCATCATCTACACTTTAGTATAAATAGGAGAGGACTTGAAGTCATTTGAAAGACACACTTCATGTGATCTCCTATCCACTTCTTGGGTTTTTGGTGAAGGATAGACACTAATGAAGAATTCCCTAGCTGTAGATGAAGCCCTACTTACAGTCAACGTGATACCCTAATTCGTGTCTATGGAGACATCTATATGCAGAAATAAAAGACCTTATACGTAGGAATCATATATACACGCAGGAAATGAATATATATCTATATCTATATATATATATATATATATATATAATAATATATATATATATAGATAGATAGATAGATAGATATATATGTTGGTAATGGAGATACATATACATAGTAATGGCAATATGTATACACAACAACGGAGACATTTACACACTGTAATATAGATACTTAGCAGTAGTAAGAGAAGATATCTACATGCTATAATGAAGTCACCTTCTATGCAGTGATGAAGGCAAGTCTTATACACATCAAAGGAGACACTTCACAAGCAAAGGAGACGTATTAGGTGTAGTCATATTCAGTAGGATAAGCACGCAACTATGATCTATGAATTTGGTCAATACATGAAGGCATAGTAGCAACAAAGGCATGAAACAAGAGTCAAGAAAAGTCACAATCAAATGGAGTCACAGTCAAGGTCATGGAACCGTAGTAAGTTATATTACTATCTTGCTATGACTTAATGATGAGATAAGGATTTGATGAGGAAATCCTTGGCACATGTATCATCAATGTATTCCTGTGGCAAGAGGATATATGAAATCATATAGCAACATTAAAATGAGATCATGGGCAGCATTATGATAAATGAGATCATGAGCAGCATGATGATAGATGAGATCATGGGCAGCATAATGATAAACAAGATCCTGGGAAGCATAATGATAAATGAGATCATGGGAAACATCATGATGAATGAGATCATGAAAATGAGAAGCATACTGATGCATGATGATACGAGCATGGGTAGCATGATGATGAATGAGATCATGAGCATGGGCAGCTTGATGATGAATAAGACCATGGAAGATGTAGCATGATGAGTAGCATGAAGATGAGAGTAGCTCTGTCATCAAGGTTCAACACATGTGATAGTACAACAAGGTGTCACACAGTAATGTGCAACAAATGAATTAGAGGCAGCACTATGATAGGTGAAGAATTCACTTTAGAGAATCAGCTGAAGCAATATGTCTTCAACTGATCTCTGCAGATATCAAAACTCAAAGTGTTGAATTCTATCGTAAATGTACTATCTCTCTCACTTTCTCTTTCGAACTTTGAAGAACATAAAATAAGAATTGATCAAGGGTTTCCCCACATTATGGGGTTTGTCCCTGGCTTGAGCCACATCTTGTGTCCTCTTGTCTTGGCTTGTCTTCCACGATTTATGTTTATGTTCTAGCTGCATTTTACATTAATGCTGATGTGATTGATAATCTAGAAAATATATTGAGCTAAATGTGAAAATTGAAATAAAATTATCTACGCATAGAACATACCAAAAACTTAACAAAGCAAGATGAGGATGACTTAATTGAATACTTGCTCCAAATTCCAACTCCTAGTTCATTACCATTAGAAGAATATGTAAGGGAAACCTATAACAATCATCCAATTGACTAATGCTTGGCCGATTCCAACCCACTCCATGTCAAAACCATAGAATTCGGCCCAAAGAAAACCTTGAAAATTAATCCTTCTCTTTCTGCTCTCGAAGAGGAAAAGCTATGCAACATGTTAAGAGAAAACCTAGAAGCCTTCACTTGGAGTTACAAGGAAATGAAGGGAGTACACCGCTGGGCCCTCAGTGTGTACTCACCACATATACATCAAAGAAGGTTGCAATCCGGTCCAACAACCACAATAGAGGATGAATCCAGCTCTTAAAGATATAGTCAAAGAAGAAATACAAAAACTGCTAGATGCAGGATTCATTTACCCTATCTCCGACAGTGAGTGGGTATCTCATTTAGTGCTAGTTCCCAAGAAAAATGGTGAGGGGAGAATTTGTGTCGATTATAGGGAGCTGAACAAAGCCACAAAGAAAGACCATTTTCCCTTACCCTTCATTGACCAAGTGCTAGATGGCCTAGCAAGGAAGAAGTTTTTCTCTTTCTTAGATGGATTTAGTGGGTACAACCAAATCCAAATCTTCCCAGAAGACTAGGATAAGACCACATTCACCTATCCTTAGGGTACTTTTTCCTAATATATAGGGTCCTTCCTTTTGGTCTATGCAATGCTCCTACCACTTTCCAGAGAGCAGTCTTGAGTATTTTTGCCGGATTATTACATGATGCGGTGGAAATTTATATGGATGATTTTACACATCACCATTGTGATTTTCAAGAAGCCCTGACTAACCTAGGAAAAGTATTGCACAAATGCATTGAAATGAGCATGTCTCTCAGTCTATAAAAATGTGAATTCTTAATGACTGAAGGGACCATGCTAGGTCATTCAATATCTCAGTAAGGACTGTAGCTATACCCAAACAAAATAGCAATCATCCAAAGGGTCCCACCTCCGAAAAAGTAGAGAGATGTCATTTCTTAGGGTTATCTGGATACTACCTAAGGTTCATAAAATACTTTAGAAAGTTGGCCTCTCCTTTATTTGGGTTGTTGGCCAATGATTCTGAGTTTATATGGTCAGAAAGTTGTCAAGAGGCCTTAGACATTTTAAAGGGGAAGTTAACCATGACACCAATTCTCTGAGGCCCAAACTAGGTCCTCCCCTTTCATATTCATGCTAATGCCTCACACAAGCCATAGGAGCAACCTTAGGTCAGGTAGAGGAGAAATTACCCTATGCCATCTATTTTATCAGTAATAACCTGTCAAAGGCTAAGCTAAATTATACTATGACCAAAAATGAACTCCTGGCTATTGTGCATTCATTAAAGAAATTTAGGCATTACATTACATGCTATCAAACATTTGTGCATATTGACCATGTTGCAATAAAATATTTAATGAAAAAATCAGATTTGAATGCTAGAATTATAAGATGGTTTCTTCTATTACAGCAGTTTGATCTAACCATTGTTGATAAGCATAGTAAGGAAAATGTTGTTGGAAACTTTCTATCTAGGATGAGTTTGCCTATACGTGAAGAAGGAATGGTGGCTGACCTGTTACCAGACACGCACTTGTTTTCTATTTTATTTCTCTCTCCATGGTTGGATGATATAGCAAAATATTTGGTAGTAGCACAATTCCCACCAGACTTGCCCTCCAAAGAGAAGAGAAATATAGTCAAGAAGAGTGCCCCCTTCACCTGGATTGGGGGAAATCTTTTCAAACTTGGCCCAGATCAAATCTTGAGAAGCTGTGTACAAGAGGAGGAAGTTTTTGACATCCTTCTAACCTATCATGATGGGACTTGTAGATATCACTTCGTACCAAAGAGGACAACATTCAAAGTGTTACATGTAGGCTATTATTGGACCACTCTTCATCAGGATGTGAAAAAGTACATTAGTCAGTGTGATCGATGCCAGAGGATGGGAAATCCTACTCTAAGAGATGAAATTACCCTACAACCTCAAGTGACTTTTGAGCCATTTGACAAGTGGGGCATGGACTTCATTGGGCCTATCAACCCTCCCTCAAAGAAAAAATAGTACATTATTGTGTGCACTAATTATTTGACTAAGTGGGTTGAAACCAAAGTAATTAAGGGAACAATAGAAGATAAGGTGGATGAGTTCCTAAGGGAGAATGTATTCTACAAATTTGGGTACCCAAGAGAGCTAGTCATAGACCAAGGGAGCCAGTTTACCTCCAACATGATTGAAGAACTACTCAACCATCACAAAATCAAGCATAGGACCTTCACTCCCTATCATCCACAAGCTAATGGTAAAGTGGAGGTGACCAACAGGGCACTAGAGAGCATCTTAACCAAAGTAGTGAGCAACAACAGGAAGGATTGGGTAGAGAGACTACAATACAACATGGAAGACCACCACTGGATTTACACCCTATGAGCTGTTCTATGGGAAAAAGGCTTTATTGTCCATGGAGTTTGAATATAACACATTAAGGATGGCAGCCCAACTAGATTTTGATCTCAGTCATGCACAAAAAGAAATATTGTTCCAATTGAATGGCTTGGATGAATTCAAAATGCAGGTCCTCCTACATACAAAGATAGTCCATCTTCAAAGGAAGATCCGGCATGATAAACATATTAAGCAGAAGAAATTTCAAGAGAGTGATTGGACATTGTTATATGATTTTAGGTATAAAGACTTCAAGGGCAAGCTAAGGACAAGATGGCTTAGACGGTATGCGGTGGAGAGATGCCATAATAATCGTTCAGTGCAAATGAGAACTATAGATGAAGAAGCCATTCCATTGCTTGTTAATGGACACCGATTGAAAATTTACAAGAGGCCTTTATCAAAGCAAGAGTTCATTGACAATATCAATAAAACAGTGATGATGGTGGAGCAAGTTCCAGGTCCTCCCTCATCAGGTCACTGAAAAAAAAAAGAAAAAAATAAGGACTCAGGTGAAAACCTCCATGAGGCTCCTGAGTCCCATCTTTGGGTTGAAAACCTCGTGAGGTAGCTCAAATATGAGAAAAAATAGCAATAAGAATAAGAGGATCCCTAGGTGAAAACCTTCCTTGAGGTGGCCAGGGCAAACATCTAGGGTGAAAACCCCTCTGAGGCATCCTAGGTGTTTTACAAAAAAAGAAAAAAGAAAAAAGAAGAAGAGATAAAATGATGTAATTGTTATTTGCAGGTGGACGAGAAAGACAGTCATGGAGCAAAAAGAGGATCCAAAGGGAACCCTACCTCACACGTCTCCATCACCTCTACTCCTTACCAAGCATCCCTCCATCACTTCCATTGCTTCAATTTAGACGAAGACTGTGTTTTCTACAGGATCTCCTATATTCCTATAGGATCCCCTGGAAACCTACAGGATGATTGCTATGGGAAAATTTAGTGTTTCTTCAAACGACTAACCCCTAGACCTAGTAGCAAGTCTAGAAAAATAGTTAAAGTAATTCCATTGCTTTTCCTATAGCTAACAAATAAAAGAAAGAGGAAAAAAAGAACCAACCTGTATCTCTTGCTCGATCTCTCTTCCTTTTGACCACTTTCGCTGCTCCCTTTCATACTTAACTTGCTTGGAAGGTACCTACACACAAGCTGAGACAGAAAACCATCAAAGCATACATATCGATATGTTAACTAAACATATTATAGAATCAAAAGTACAATATACATCATATAACACATGAATGGTAAAAAGCATAGAACTCTTTACTAATAGAAGGAAAGATTACAACCCATGTAGATGCATGTTTGATTTAGTGTTATCCTTCCAGCTTCAAACCCTTCTCTCATCATGAAACAATAATTTGACATGATAACATTACTGTCTCTACTAATCTCATTCAAACAACATTTCATTAGCTCAAGAAGTTTCAACCTAGACTAGCCTTTGAATGCTTGGTCCTTTTATAGCTGAATGGAGGAGGTTAAGCCATTAATGGTCCTCATGAATGCTTTGCGAAAATTGAGAAGTGGTTCCATGGATGAAGTGATAATGGATTAAGATTCATTCATCTCCTTCGTCATCCAAAAGTGAGCTTTATCCTTCTAGAAACCTCTAGAAGCATCCATTGGATGAGGAATCCAATGGATTCATTTCAAAAATTTGATGGATCTCGCTTAGCACAGGTAGAACAAAGGCTAGGTGTGATGCATAGCACCCAAACAGTGTAGTTCCTGCAATGCATTGTAGCCAGATAGAAGGCCACCTACGCGAATCTCCTTAGGGGAATTTTTTGGATGAATGGTGTCATGAAACTCTTGGGAGGCAAGCATGATGTAGGTTAACTTCATTAGGGAATGAAAACAACTGAATTATGGGTTGATGGACCCTAATAATATAGATCTGGAAGTCGGGGTTATTGTGCCCAAATTTTCCCATAACAATGATCCTGTAGGAATTATAGTGGCCCGGTAAACCTATAGGAAGCAATCCCTAAAATTCATCCTAGACATGATCTAACACCTCACCTCATCCATTATTATCATCCCTGCAATCACCATCCAAAACAAAAAGAGATCAGTTTCTGCCAGTTATGAAAAAAGAAAAAAAAAATAAAGGAAAAATAGAGGAGAGTAAGAGAATTACCTAAATGTCCCTTGCTCCACACACACTCCTACTCCCTCTGTCCATTCACACCATCTTCATAGCCCTAGCCAACAACATGATTAAGAAATTCTAAGGGAGAAGAAACTACAGGACATCCTATAGGAGATCCTGTAGCAGCCTATCCCACAGAATGTCAATCATCAGCTATAGGTCTTCACTAGGATGATCCAGGAGCTCCACAACAAGAGTAGCATCAGATCTTCAGTCACAGACACCTACAAAAGCCAATAAACCATCAACAGACAACAAGAGGAGAAAGACGAATGACCATGCAACAAATAAACAACGCAGCACCTCTAATCTTCGATGACTGCAGCATGGCGTCGAGACCACAGGTAAGTATCCCACTCACTCACTCATTTGCATCATTTGATCAAAATTTGTAAGGGTTACGAGATAGTTGGTTTATAAGTGAAAAGGTGGGCAATTAACTTGGCCACCTCCATTTAGTCATCACATGCAAAACTGGATGTCCTCTCACATAGGCTACAGTCAACTCAAAGAGAGAGGAGGAGTACGACAAGAGGTGGTTAACTATGGATCTACGAGGTGGGAGTTGATTACGAGGAGAGGAAATGATGAGGTGCTAGTGGGTACCAACGGTCCAAAAATGGCAATGTACTTCTACTGCCAGCACACCACCTCACCCTGAAAGACCATAAATGGAAATAAAACATTGTTTGCATGCATTCATGCATTCCATCTCCTCGAAACTCCCTCACTCAAGTCACTCTCATAACTTTGGCCACCCACCAGAAGCAAGGATCCATCATTCTGCAAGAGAATTTCTACAGGCGCATGCACAGGAATTCCTATAGGAAAAGTCTATAGGATACACAGAGGCAGTCTATAGGATAGGTAGAGAAGAGTTCAAGAGGGGATATCACGGGAATTGTCCACTACCACCACTCTAAAGAGGTAGGTTATAAAAATCCATCCCCATTTACAAGGAAATGAACTAGAAATGCTATGAAATCTAGTGAATTTAGCAACTGTGGGAGGTGAATTACATATACAGTAAACTCTATTTTCCTCCTGAATTTAAAAATTTTGTGTCAACCCTTTCATTTTCTCCTCAAGCCTCACAAGCAAGATGACGGGAGGGTTTAATAGGAGAGAACCAACAAACACAGTGAGGATACAAAAACACCCCCAAGTGCTTGAAATCTTTACAAGACACAACTCGATGGGGTTTTTCAAAAAATTCACAAGGTATGATGATGAGGTGGCTCAAGAATTTTCTCATTCCCTCACTCCACACAGCAGAATCCATGCCACTATTATAGTTAGAGGGCTCACTATAGATCTCTTCCTAGAGCTCATCAGTAGGGTCACAACACTTCCCCTAGGAATTCCATGGAGAGAAGAAGACAAAGCAGACAGTCAGGTGGCAAAAAGGAAATTCTTTTTAGAAGGTGAAGAACCCACAGAGGATAAAAAGGAGGGACAATATACCATACCCATGGAGTGAGGTAGGCTACCAAATCATCAAATATATCTCATGTTAGGGTAGATACAATGATGTTTATGGATACCACTTTAGGATCCTTGAAGAATTAAGATTTGGGGTAGAGACACCAGTTCACCAAAGACTCAGCATACCCTATTTCTTGATGCAATCACTCATAGACTCCAGCAACAAAGTAAAGGAAGGGAATTCCAAACAATTGGCTCACCATGGGTTGATCAGGATCCTCGTTGCGGATTCCCTCCAAAACCTCAAGATCCCTATAACATGGTCAGTCTTCAAAGACTTGCCAATAGAGGATGACATAAAAACCCTCACCTATGATGTTAGTCCTTCTGCCAGTGAGGAGAAGGCAAAAGAAGAAGAAGAAGATATAGAGCTAGATGTAGATGAGATGAACGAAGAATAAATTGATACAAAGGAACATGATGAATCAAAATAAGGAGAGGGAGAGGAGAAGGAGGATGATGCTGAAACAGAGGAGGAAACTAAGGAAGAAACTGATGGAGATGAGGAAGAACAACAAGAGGAAGAAGATAAGAAAAATAGAGAGGAAGAAGGCATTGAAATAGAAGGGGAAGAACATAAGGAGGAGTCACCTAGGGTGTCTCTAAAGCCACTATGAGGGAGGCAGCAGCTGCCCTCACTACTCTCAGCACCCCAGTCAAGCAAAAAGTGAAAATAAGGAGGAAAACCCCTCTATATTTCAAAACAAGAAAGAGAACAAGAATCAAACAAGGGAAGTCACAAATATCAACAAAAATGCCTGTTGAGATTGAAGATTCCCCTACACCAAGAGACAAAATGCCTTCCCCTATGTCACCAATCACCTATGTAAGGAGGCATAGTACTAGATCAATTTCCTTAAAAGGTAAGTCCATCCTACAGGATCCACAACAAAACTGACAAGAAGCAAGAAGAGTCCTAGAGGTTACTCTACAAAAAGTACAGGAAGCACAGAAATTGGAAAGCAAGGTAGGGGAGTAGCAAGAAACAAAAGAGGAAGACCCTGAAACAAAGGAACCAAGTCCCCAACCTAACCTAGACTCCTACTATCAGTTTATTGAAGGAGGCACAGTGATACCTCAAAATTTTCCATCCCATTGTTTTTCGAACTTAAGAAGGAGAGGGCCAGAACCTACCAATGGATGCAAATCACCAAGTCAAAAGGGGTGGAAGACATTGGGCACATGGAAGAGAAGCTCAATGAAATGGGAAAAGAGCTAAGTGGCTTAAGGGATAGAGAAGCAATAATGAGAGATCAACTTGAGAGGGAAAATGCATAACTAAGGAGACAGTTGAAGCAAAGGGAGAGCCAACTAGCATGTATGGCCAACCTCTCCTTGGAGGCCATCCAGTGTAGGATGATAGCTAAATCCTATGCTCTTTACCTCAAAGAACAATCGTTGCAATTTCAGATTAAAACACTAGCACAAAGGGGCGCCATGCCATTTCAGGACTACAGCTAGTTTATTGATCTTTGTGATCAAAGCACACTAAAGGATAGGGCCAAGATAGCTGAGTTTTACTTGCACAAAATGGCCATCACAGACGTGAATGTTTGGGACCCTAATGCCAAGCTAGGATATCTACAATTAATGGCTTTGGCATCATGGATGAACCATGGGGAGTCAAGGGCTGCAAAGATGAATAGAATATTTGCCAGAGTGCAAAATGAACCTCTTTTCATCAGAGTTGAACAATCAAATACCATGGCCCTAATCAACACCCATAATTTGATTGCAAATGATCCTCAACTGGCACTTAGATATCTTGTTGCCCAAGAGCAAGCAATTTCACATTTGGAGGATATGTTTAGGTCGCTAGGAGATGATAGTGTACATGCCTACCTAAGGATATGGAACACATTGCCACACAACTTGTAGATCAGAGAATACCACTCCGCTCAAAGGTTGAGATAGGAACTCAATAGGACACCTGTGTATAAGCAATCAATGCAAAGGTTGAAGGTCAATTGGATAGGCCTAAAACTCAATCCACCACTATTCCTATGGATGCTATAAGGGAGAAAAGAAGAAGAGGAAAAGAGGCAGTGGGAATAAGTAGAAAAGAAAGCAGGCTTCTATGAACAAGAAGAAGAGACCATAGCAGAGGCATGGGATGACAGAGAGGCTACCAGAGCCATGAAGGACATGGACGTTGATTAAGTTTCTTAGAGGATGAGAAACACTTTCAATAGGGGGTGATGATGAGCCTCATCATTGGGTAATTAAATTGGAATTAACTCACCTCCTAGCTTAGTCAAACGAACTATTCTCACAACTTATTGCATACTTTTGATTATATTTTGTTTATGAGATGAGTTAGTGTTGGATATTTTTCTTTGTGGTCTAATGTGCATTTAATGCAATATTAAAGGATAAAAGCAAGGAATTTTGGCAAAGACCTTGGTCAAAACTCGAATGGGACAAGGGAGAGGAATTATAGAAGGTAAATCCTCCTCATTTACCACCCCTCCATTTGAATATTCCTCCATTAGTTCGAAGTGCAAACAACCAAATCATGAGGACCAGATGGCAGTTGAGCAAGTGAAATAAAAAGCACCAGTTTATCTCGAGTTTGGGAGCCAAGCGTCCCTAATTTTAAGGAAGTCGTTTGAGACTTCAGATGTATAAGCATATAGGCCTAGGACCTTGTTATGATTCATATTTTTTATTGTAAAACTCTACTCTATTTTTAAGCGACAAGACTTGTGACAGTTTTTGATGTAATCCATGGTTTTGATAATAAAATTGAGTTTTGTTTTGAGCCAGTACTTAGCTGACTTAGAGGGCTGAAGCTCTTGGGTTAGGGCCCAACCCTAGCAGCCAAGGCTCCTCTTTATTGTACATGTATGCCAACATAGATTCATGGTTTAATTGTTCATTTGTTTAAGTAGCTGCATTTCCGTTACAATAGTGTAGAGTAGATTGGTTGTATTTTAGTTTTCTTCCATTTGTGCCTTCTTTCAATTACTAGGTTAGAAAGGAGAAAAAGATCACCATAAGGTTTTCAACAAGTGTCTCAGCCTCACCTCCTCCCTCTGGGACCACGACTTGAGGAAGAGACCCTTCAGCAACCCCAAAAACACAGATTTCTAGTTCTTACATGAGCTTTAGAGTTTGTTATCCTGATTTAGTACTTGGTTCATTGCATTGTCATCTTTTTCCATCACTCTCTTTCTGCAATAAGATCTCACTCGTGTTCTCATTTCCTTTAGCACTTTCTTCATGCATAATATGGGCAATTGATTCATTCTTTTCTAGTTTATGAGAATTTATATTTTTGCATAGTTCTTGGAAGATAGGCATGTTTTAATCATTACATGTACTTCAGAGGGAGGTCTAGACTCCATCACTAGCATCCATCTTCCACCTCATCCACCTCAACCATCTCTTGTTCCACCATCACCCTCACTAGTTTTGTTGTCCTTTTTTATTGAAATTCCCCTAGACACATTGAGTGAATCTAGCCATCTCTTCTCTCAGATATTGACTCATGAGTGTTCCTATACCTTCTAACACACTATCCCACTCATCACACACCCTTTCCAAGCTTCCCAACACCTCCAAAACCTCACAATTAGCTCTCAGTTGTATCTTGTAGGTTTCTTGTAATTCCTACAGGATCATTCTGTAGGTTTCTAGTACATCCTATAGGTTTTCTTGAAACAGCCTGTTTTGAGGCCGAATTGATGGGGAACCTCTAGGAAGTCACAAAAAGCCTCCTAGGACCCTTCCACACCATCCAACCACTTCCTACACCTTCTAGCCATCCTCAACCACCTTCCATCCACCTGTCAGATCCACAAGAACAATTAAATTACATGCTCGATTTTACCAAAGAAGACGAAAAAAGTGAAAACAAATTTAGTTTAGTTTTCTTACTCACACATTAGTATGGTTTAATGCTCTTTACTTATATAACTTAGATAGAAGCATTAGGTTAGTGTTGATTTAGAAATTATGATTAGCATAGATGTTTAAATAGTTAATTAGGATATGGTGTGATTTAGCATTACATGTTGTTTTCCTCATTACTATAGTAGAGTAGCTCTCTTATAATAAATTTGCTCTTCTTCCATCAAAGAATCAAGCTTCTTCTGACTCTATAAAAGTCTAGCTTGGAACCCTTGGGGTCTCTTGCCAAATGAACAGTGACAATAGGTAGGACCTTCACTTTTACTTGTGCATGTAACACTTTCACCTCCAAGTTTGTACAAACCCCGGGTTGATAACTAAAGCTGGTAGCCCAAGAGTTGCAGC
This sequence comes from Pinus taeda, assembly GCA_000404065.3. NCBI lineage: Eukaryota > Viridiplantae > Streptophyta > Pinopsida > Pinales > Pinaceae > Pinus > Pinus taeda. The sequence goes on along the minus strand of APFE031193522.1, from coordinate 98,725 downwards.
ATCCTTGCTACAATACTGACGCTCATCACGCACCACGAAGGAGACCACAATAGAAGTTGAGGAGTCTGCTTCTCAACAAACTGTGGACAAGGAAGGGTCCAAGGAGGAAGGAGGTGGTGGCAAGGAGTAGAGGACTACTTTCAGAATAACAAAGCGCCAGAAGGAGATGAATTCCAGACCTAGGAAGAAGAATAAATCGGATAAGCATGTACATGTAGATCCTACGGTCCCCACTAAGGGGGACTTGGATGATAATGAGCACAAGGTTAGCGAAACAATAATGGAGTTGTGGACACAATTTGAACAAAAATATCAACAAGCACTAGGGAACATGCAGAAGGATCTGCGCGAGTTGCAGATTCAGACAGGATGGCTACAAGCGAGCGTACAATAGGTGAGTGAGATTGAAGTGAGCCTGCAGCAAGTGAGCATGAGTGTGCTGGAGATAGATAGGACTCTCGACCTTAGAGTCATACCATTACTAGAGGGATCACTGTGCACACAGACAGATGAAGCAAGCACCCAACTCACACAGATCAAGGATGTAGGTGTCAACTTAGGCACAATGTCTATTCAGACCCTCCACGGGCTGCATCAGGGGGTTTTAGATGATCTCAGGATTAGGGAGTAGTGCACACTGTTAGTCATCGGTGAAGTAAATATGAACAATGAGAAAATATTTGTAGAGAAGGCACAGGCACTAAAAGAGAAGGAAGAATTGGCCATGCTCTGTTAGTCGTCAGTGAAGTAAAGATGAACAATGTGAAAATATTTGCAGAGAAGGTACAAGCACTGAAATAGAAGGAAGAATTGGTCACGTGGAGCCAAAATTTGGAGGTAATTACAAAAGCATGTAATGAGCTGCCAGAGCTCAAGATTCCTGAAGATGAAACATCAGCAACAAAGATTAGAAAATTGGTTGCCACAATTAGAGAATCAAAGGAGGAGTCGGACGAGACTGATTTAACTTATAGATACATATCTCAGAGTTGTAGTTGAAATTATAGCCAACCACTCTATCGGAAGTCCAAGAGTAGTGCGAGAAACCATAAAAGAAGGAATGGAAATGTTATATGTAGTGGTTAAAGGTTACATTGATCTTTTTCAATATGCAATGGAATTATGGATGACCTTGTAGGAGGACCCAACTCTGCAAAAAATTGGAATAGATATCTAATAGAAACAATAAAGAATTAATGAACTCAAGGCGACTGCATGCACTTTGGAGTCAGTCCAATGCTTTGCTCGCTTAACTAAGGGGAAATAGCTACAAGTACAAATTGAGGAGCTGCAAAGGAAAGAGGCCATCTTGAAGGCCAGGACACAACCTTGGATAGAGGAATCAAGCCAACTTACTCTGTTAGTATGAGAAAAATTGAAGACACTCTAAAAAACACAATAGACAATGGGGCTCATAGTGGAAGATCCTACAACAGAAAAGCTGGTAGAGGAAGTGCAGCAGGCCACGATGCAGGGTACTACTGACTTGCAAGTATTGAAGATGGAGTTCAACGAACTCCATGCCAAGATTTCTACGCTAGCTAAGTGACTTAAGGGTGAGTCACCAAATTTGCATTGGATGCCTATTGGGAAGGGGTCTCTAGGGTTAGTTAAGTCATGTTTTGAGTCAATTTTGAGAAAATTTTGTAATATCTTTTTGTAGTGAATGCAAAGTCTCCATGAAATGTGGAAGCAGACTACGAAGCTTGTAGAAGTGAAAGGGGATTTAGTCCCTTAGTTGGGTAGGTGATATAGTTGTTTTGAGACCTGCTCATGGTCCATGGACCATGGTATTGTAAAGAAAATGCTATATATAGTTGAGTCATAGAGAGTCTAAGAAAATAGCATATAGTGAAGAAAAATTATAAGGGAAAGGTGTTAAGTTAGGAAAAGTATGTTTCCTGTACTTGGGTGAAAGGGGAAGGCTCCTGCAGTTAAGTGCGTAGAGACCTTGGTAAGTCTACAAGTTGAGTGCATGGGCCACTACAGCTGAGTGCGTAGGGATAAGAGGTCTGTAATTGAATGCTTATACTTAATAAACACTGTTTTGGGCCGAAATTGATGCATTTGTGTCTTATTATTTACTTTTGCTAAGTTCATGTATCTTTTCTCTGTGATATATTTTATATGAATTAATACTTGTTTACTGTGCAAAAGTGGTAGATCTGTAATCTTTATGCATGATAAGTAGAATTAAGTACCTTCACAAAGATCTAGAAGTCGTCTAGATAGATTTACAGTAGTTAACTTTTTAGAAGGATTAGAGTTGCGTGAAGGTAGATCCAAGCCATAGTGACTTCAAGAGCCCATCACATATGCCTTTGGATGTAGAAAACTAGTTCTAGTATTTGGCAATACTGCTTTGATTGAGACTGTAGCCTGTGCTACCTGGGTTGTTGCCGAAAGGTCCAACAATTAGGGTTTTGTTGGTTGGTGCAGATAACACTAAACTTGGGTTAGGCCCCATCAAATCAACATATCTTATTACATTCTTGCAAAGTAAAGGAAGTAAATTTGAATGCACAGAGGAATGTTCAATAAGTTTTGAGTAGGTTATGCAGTTGTTAACAAACACTCCACTTTTAAAAATTGTTGATCCAGAACAAGAGCTTTTGGTGTGCACAAATGCTTGCAAGAGAGGACTTGGTGGAGTCCTCATGGAAGAGGGATATGTGGTGTGTTATGAGTTAAGGAAACTGAATGAGCACGAACAGAATTATGTGACTCACAACCTTGAGTTGGTAGCGATCATTCATCCATTGAATATGTGAAGGCACTATCTTGTTGGCAAGGGGTTTATATTGATGAGTGATCAAAGTGGGTTGACGTACTTAATTGACCAACTGAATATGAATGCTAGGCAAGATAGATGGTTGGTCACTCTTATTGAATTTGAATTTGAGATCATATACATTAAAATAAAGGAGAATAGGGTTGTTGATGCTCTTAGTAGTAGAGCATAGGTAAATAATGTAGCAATGATGAGTTCTTAAGGGATGGATTTACATGACCAGATCCTACAAGAAGGACAGTAGGATGACAGGTACCAACAGATTAATCACATGTTACAATAGGGTACATGTGATCATCATATGGAATATCATCTCACAATAGATGGATTGGTTAGATTCAGGGATAGAATCTAAGTGTTGGATGAAAGTGTGCTCACGAAGCTTATTTTGAGGGAGTTGCATGTCAAGCCATATTCAGCTCACGTAGGATATAAAAAGGTATTTACAATAGTGAAGAAGTTCTACCAGTGGTCAAATATGAAGAAGGAGGTGGTAGAGTTTTTTCCTAAATGCTTGGATTGTTAGCAAGTGAAAGTTGTGTGTAAGCACCCAACTAGTTTGTTACATCCTATTATGATTTTAGAATGGAAATGGGATGTCATTTTTATGGATTTAATTACAATTTTTCCAAGGAAATCAGAGCATCATGATTCCATCATGGTTGTGGTTGAAAATTTGAGTATTGTAGCTCACTTCATTCCAGTGAAGACTACTTATTTAGTTAGTGAGGTAGCATAACTCTTCATTAGGGAGATAGTGAGGTTGCATGGTGTTCTGAAGAATATCGTGTTGGACAAAGATGTTAGGTTCACTTCCATGTTTTGGAATGAGTTATTTGCAAGTTTGGGTAAAGAGTTGGTCTTCAGTACAACTCATCATCCACAAAAACAGAACAGATAGAGATGGTCAACATGATCATAAAGGATATGTTGAGGATGTATGTGATGCATTAGCAATGGAAGTGTGAGGATTATCTTCCTCTCGTTTAGTTTTCCTACAAAAATGGTTATTAAGAATCACTGAGGATAAGTCCATTTGAGGCACTCTATGGGCATATTTGTAATGCTCCCATCAACTAGAGTGTTCCGGTGAATAGGGTGTTGATAGGACCATAAATGTTGGTAGAAATGTAGGTTATCAAGAAGAATCTAAAGGAAACACATGAAAAGAATAAAATTTATGCATACCAACAAGGGGCATTTAAGGAGTTTTAGGTTGGGGAGCATGTGTACTTGTGCATCAGTGCCAAGAAGAGATCCTTGAGGTTTGGGTCATGTGCCAAGTTGGAACCTCGGTATTGGGTTCCTTTTGAGATCCTTGAGAGGATTTGAAATGTTGTAGCTCCTAGAGACAACCCCCAGATTGAGCAGAGGTCAGTGCCTAGGACATCTTGGTGTCTCTTGAAGATAATCAATGCTGCTTAAGAGATAAATGTAAAATGACTTAAATATGGTTCAATTACCTCTCTTATAGGGAGATTCAAACATATACATAAACAAGTTTTATCATTCCCAATAGTAAATGTTCAATTCTAGTGTCCTACACAATAAATGCAACTTAATAGGTCATTGCAACAAATATGGGAAGGAGAAATATAAGGAAGGAACTCATTACAAAGGGTTGGATAGAACCATAATTCTAAGAAGTAAATCCCAGTAGAGTCATGAAAGAATAAGGAAATGAAATGCAAAAATTACGAGTGCATTTTAAGGCTTTCAACTCAACATCTCATAGGTACTTTTTGGTATATCATAACACAGGAAAATATGGAATATCATAGGTATCTTCTCCTACTATATAATGTAGATAAATCTATAATCTCACAAGTACCTTTTGCTACATTATAACATATATAACTTTGTGACTTAAGAGCGAATCCAGTAGCTACAAATTACACAATTGCTGGAGAAGAAAAACACACATGAAGTGGCATACATAGGAAGAACACATACTAGATATTCCAATGCTTGCAATCATGAGAAAAATTCTTCATTAATATTCAAGAAAGAAATACATGTCACAGGTGTGAACTGGTGAAATTTACAGAACTATTACAAACTCTTGAAAAGGAAAATCAAAGCCATAGAACCTCTCTTTGAAAATAGAATTCAAAACTACTAAAAATAGAATTAGAAAAATTTGATCATAAAATTGGGAACCTTTGTAATGAGTGTTTCCTTCCTCTTTATAGGGAGAAACAAAATAAGGACCACTTACAAAATATATTCCTATGCTACTAAACTACACAACTATCTCAACATTCTATTAGCATAGCTTTCTTGATGATCACATAAGAGACTTGATTCTTTTCTTGAAAATGGAAAATTAATAAAACATGAAAAACATGAGGTGTCATGATTAACAAAAAAAAATATCTCAGATCTTCGTTTTTCTTATTTCCTCTGATCAGGCCATGCCTCTGCCATTGTATTCCTCCATGGTTACTGTCCAATTCACTTGTTGCTTTCACCCTGTTATCGTTCCAAGAAACTCTCCTAGGTTGTAGCTCAGAGATGCCTAGTAACATATAATCTTCAATATCATTCTAGGAACTATTGGAATTGATGATGGTTTGGTTCAAGCTAGATAACCACTTCAACTCTGTTTTCACTCAAGACATGCATGAACCCCCTCAGCCTACAAGGCTTTAGACCACTAACGCTCAATAGTTTGTAGATTAAGTAAATGAATGAAGAATACCAACCACACCAGCATATGCATACATAACATATGATGACCAACTACAGCCAGTGAATGAAGCTTGCAAATCTAATCTATCTACGCAGAGATAAGATGACAATTATCTAGTCATTAGATAGAGCGGAAACATGAATGACCTATTCAACAACCAATCCATTTACTGATGCAGAGATAAGATGGAAGTTATCTAACATTAGACATAGGAGAAAGCTTGAATAAACCTATCCAATTGCAAGTTTAGAATACGAGGGAAATGGACATTGAGCATGTAACAACAAAAGAAGCTTGTATTATTGAAAATTAAGATGAGACGCTGCATGGAACAGAGTATCTACAATCTCCAGATGTTGAACCTTGATTACATTTTGCTTTCAACTATTTATAATTTATTTTTACAACGATCCTTAGCGATTTAGGGATGCAGATGTCTCAATCGACCAACTACTATCATTAACTATCTGATTGCATTTCAGGATGCAATTTCCTTTCCATCATCATGAAACATTAATTAATTCTGGTACTATCCTGTCCTGTGAGGTGGTTGGATTGATTGTGGTAGTGGAGCTCAATGACTGTTTAATTCGCTTACTGGATCGTGCTATGTCCTTCTTTCTTTGGCCATGCTTTGTGTTAATTTGGTTCAATGGTTTGATTGTCATCAGAATGACAGAGTCGACCACCTTCCCCTTCAGGTAATAAATAGGGAGTGGAGTATGAAGTGTATGGGTCGATGGACGTGCCAAATCGGATGGACAAAGATGTGACAAAGAGGTGGAGGATGATCGTGAGCGGTCCCAAATGAGGGCCATTGGATCGAGGGGAATGCATTGTGGAGATCATGTGCGGGAGGCTTGACATCATGGTGGGAGCAGAGCATGTCCGTGCCATTAGATCTTAGGTGTGCAGATTAGACGGTTATCGGGTGGAGGAGGTGCAGGGACGATAACACCCGGGGCTAGTTTGGGTAGGGCGGTTATGGTTTCTATTGGAAGGGTATCAGGTAGTAAGCGGTAAATAGTAGAGTCCGCCTGATTCCATTAAGCGGATGTCACGTTGCGGCAGAGGAGAGAGAAAAATCATCTTTATCGGGTGGGTACTCTTCTTGCTAGTTGCCTGTGAGATATGAACAATAGTCGTCAGATTTGGCGGGGGTGATCTAACGACGGGGAACGATCGGGCAGGTTTTTCTGATCAGGTGAGACGTGGGTCATTGGATCAGTGGGGAAAGTCAACGGCAAAGGGACGCGGTGGTACGAGCTGGCTTCAGGAAAAGTGCAGAGGGCACACATGGGTAGAAAAGTAAGGTTTTTTGGGGTTTTTGGGTTAATTTATTTAGGCTTAAGGCGACAAGAGGGTCCCATGGGGATGTGAGGGTTGGGATAGGAAATGAGCAGAAGGGAAGGTAAGTGGAAGGGTGAGGAAAGTGGGTTGATGGCTTGTGTGGGGCCCTATCCGGGACATCAAAGAAGATCATCTCCCTCCTTTAGCCTCCAATATGGCAACGATGCACTTCAGAGCTAACACTGGCTCCTTCTGGGGATGAAAGCCTCCTTGTGAGGTTTCAAGAACTGTAGACCATTGCCTTTCCAATAAACAACAATATTAAATCTACTACATAGTGTTCCATTGGGCATGGAGTCTAACTATTATGAAATAAAACTGAAAAAAATATTTACAACACCAAGGCTTTAAAGACTTAAATGAAATAAGGTTTCAAAAGCCGTCCATTGACTGGGCCATCAGAGACATCTTCCCCCTTTAAAGTTTTCAAAATGAATGTATTGTTCATCTAAGCTCAAGAAATGAAAATCAGTCCTATCCATAACGCATCAAATTTATCATGGTTTCCCTTCTTTTCCTTCAATGCATCCCATTTGAGAACCCAATCGCCAACCTGAAAACTGTCCATTTTTTATTTTCATCAAAGGCCTCCTTGATCTTTTGTTGACACACTACTGACTTCTCAACCAATTGATCTTTGATCTGGTGAACTTCAACTAAGTCACTCATCCTCCTTGCCATGTCACTTTCCTCGTCCATCTCCTCTTGCAAGAACTTGGCCACTAGGAGGGTAAATTGGTTAGGAAAAATAGCTTCAATACCATACACCAACTTGAATGGCGAGTTCCCAATGGATTTCTTGGTGGTAGCTCTTTCAGCCCACAATGCAAACTTTACCTTGGAATCCCAGTTCCTTTTGTTGTCTTCCAACAAATTTTGATTATTCTTACCAGGCTCTTAGGATGATTCTACCATGCCGTTGCCTTGAGGATAATATGAGGTAGAATGCACTAATTTAAGGCCCATTGATTCACACATGTCCACCAATTCCTTTGCTCTAAAAGTTGTTGCATTATCAGTAGGTAGTTTGGTTGGGGATCCAAATCTAGTGAAAATATTCTCAGTTAAGAACTTCATGACAACCTGATCATCAACCTTCTTAGTGGGTATGGCCTTAATCCATTTGTTAGAATAGTAAGTTGCTACTAAGATCCACCGGTGCTAGCCACTGGAATGTGGATCAATCTCCCCTATTAAATATAAACCCCACTGCTCGAAGGGACCATTGGTGTGTATTGGCTTCAGGGGTAAAGATTTAAGTTGTTGTCTTCCTACAAACCTTTGAAATTTGTCACAAGACTTCACAAATGAAAATACATCAGAGAATAGAGTAGGCCAATAATACCCAGCCCTCAGGATCTTGTGGGTTGTCATTTTCCAATAATTATGCCCTCCACAGATGCTAGAATGGAACTGGTGCATGACTTCCACAGATTTTTCTTTGTCCAGACACCTCAAGAGGATTCCAGATGGGTCCCTCCAGTAAAGCAAGTTCTTATTAATACAAAACTTGTCTACTCTGAGCTTGATGGTGTTGGCCTGACTTGAGCTAAGCCCTAAAGGGACTTTTGGCTTCAACAAGAAATGAGCTATACTGGAATACCACTTAACTCTCAGCCAATGATTGGTTCTGCCCTTGTTCTTATGTTGCCTCCTCTGCCTATTCAACACCTAAATCTGTACCTATGCAATTTATGTCCAGCAGACTGCAATTTTCCTTAGCCATAAGCTAAGCCAGGCCTTGGCCTTTGACAAGCTTGGTGGGCTTTACTTCTATGTTGAATTCTATGAGTTTTGTAATCCACTTGGCCCTTCTTCCATCAACATTTGGCTCTGTTAGCACATCCTTTAATGAAGCTGAAGGTACATAAGCAACTATTTTTGAGTGCAGAATGTAGATTCAAAATGCTTTTAAAGACTTTATGAGGGCATATGCCTATCTTTCAATCAGGTCATACCTTAATTCAACATCTCTCAAAGTTTCGTTGAAGAAGGCCACTGGGTGTTCTATACCTTCATCATTTTTCTGGAACAAGACTAGTGCAAGTGTATCATAAGAAGCAAAAGAGAAAATATAAAACTCCTTGGTGTAGTCTAGGCTGACTAAGGTGGGAGCCTCCATGATAACTCTTTTAATAGCTTCAAAAGATCTTCTTGTAGCCTCTGTCCATTTTATCTCTAACCCCTTCTTTAGCATGAAGGTGATGTGCTACACTAATTATGCAAAATTTGGAATAAACCTCCTCACAAAGTTAATGTTACCCAAAAAAGATTGAATGTCCTTTTTTGACCTTGGGATGGACAATGTCTATATTTCTTGAACCCTGTCTAGATCAATCTTGACACCTACAACAGAAATAATATGTCCTAAAAGTTTGCCTTCTTCTAGAGAAAATTGTGACTTCTTGGGATTTACTGAGATTCCAGACCTTCTACACTTATTTAACTCCTTCTTCAAATGCTGCAAGTGTTCCTTGTGACTACTCGAGAAAAATGTTATGTCATCAAGGTAAATAAGGACAAACTTCTCCTTTTCTCCCACAAAGGCTATGTCCATGGCCCTGTGAAAGGTAGCCCCAAGATTCATTAGTCCAAAAGCCATCTTGGAGTACATGAAAGTGCCCTAAGGAGTAGTGAAGGCAATCTTCCCTTGATCCTCTGTGTGTACAACAACCTAATTGTAACCTAAGAAACCATCTAAAAAAGGCACGACTCTAGCCCCTGAAACTTTTTGTAGCAAACGTTCCATCTTGGGCAAGGGGTAGTTGTCTTTCTTAGAGAACTTGTTTAGATTTCTGAAGTCAACACAAAGCCTGATTTCTCCATTTTTCTTTCTCACTACCACCAAGTTAGCTATCCATTTTGAATACCTTAGGGGAACTATGATCTTGGCAGCCAACAGCTTCTTAATTTCTCTTTCAATCAAAGGTAGTAATAGAGGGTTGATAGGTCTCAGCTTCTGCTTAAAAGGGATGGTGTCTTTCTCTAGTGGAATCTTATGCTGGATGATGTTTTTTCATAAGTCTTAAGGTCCCCGTACTCCCAGGCAAAGACGTCAATGAATTGCTTCATCAGGTTGCAATATTCAGAACTTTGGGCAGTAGACAAGTGGGTAGAGAGGTTTATGTAGTTTGGATGATCTGGACTCCGTATATTGTGTCTATGGACTGCAGACTCATTCTCTTTCTAGGCAGGCTTATAGGGTACGTCATTATGATCAAACAACTTCTCTAGAGGTACCAGCCCTTTGGGTATATGGTTATTAGGCAGTTGTACAATGTTGTCTTGACGAATTTTGTTTCTCAGCTGGGACTGATGGCACTCTTCCATGGCTTCATTCTCTTGATCAATTTGCATTTCAGAAAATTCATCAATGACTTGTAGAAACCTATTGACTTCATCATCATCTTCAAAGACTTTCCAATACTTGACATTGTTAGTCAGTGATGGTCTATATTTTACTTGGACTTCATAAGTCAATCTAGGGGGTAAAGGAGGAACAAACACACTAGCAGACACAACAAGGGAATCAACAAGGGAATCAGCAAGCTGATTCCTAGCCCTAGGGATGTATGAAATGTTAAAGCTATTGAACAAATCCTTGAGCTTCCATACCTCATCTCTGTATGCTTTCAACCTGGGATGCCTCGCTTGGAATGTCTTATTCACCTGTTGAATAATAAGGTCTGCATCTCCAAACACCTTCAGATGTTTGATGACCATTTCTTTAGCCGTGTTCAAGCCTAAGATCAAAACCTCATATTCTACTATATTATTTGTGACTTGAAAAGTCAGCTTGAAGGAAAAATGTATGTATTATTGTGTGGGAGATACCAGAAGTACACCTGCTCCTGTAGCTTCCCTAGATTAAGCTCCATCAAAGAACATGTCCCAAATTTGTGGACCTTCTTCCTCTGTGATCTGACAAACTAGTTTTTTGAATTGGATGGAGGCCAACTGGGATTCTTCTATTTGGAGAATACAGGCTCCAAAATTAGTGTCAACGACATAGATAGGATGATTAGTGGGATGCTTCACATCACTGATAATATAAGCTAGCTGAGCTTCCCTGTATGATCTCCTACTCTCACCTCCAAAAATTGGGACAGTAGCATAGGACAGGTTGTTTTGTAACGTTCCACCCAATCTTTTCATCCATCCCCTAGAAAGAAGCATGCCAAACTTAGGGGGAACATCTACTACTACTATATCCATCATTGTGCTCTTCATGGGGAGTTGAGCCAAGGTGATGGCTAGGTCTTTGATTAATACCAAACATTTCACCTTTATAGAATCAAAAGCAAACAAATCATGATAAGGCCTAGTGATGTCAAGGCCTAACTCATCCATGACAACCTTTGGCATTATATTATGGCTGACACCTGTGTCCAATAGACAGTTATGAAGAGTTTTGTCATGAATAGTCAAGGAGAAATAGAATGATGGGGAATTGTCATCTAAAGGTTTAGTCATTGTGCTAAGCACAACTGCAGGTTGGTTACCTTGTAAATTCACATAGCCATGGGATGCTTGAGTGGCCTGAAGCTCAAGGGCCTCAAGGATGGATCTCTTAAAGGCTTCATTATTCACTAGTTCCACTAGAGGGATAGATATTTAAGCTTATGGATTTCTGATTCAAAACCGAAAGGAGAAAGGAACTTCTCTGAACCTCTTACCTCTTGAGCTGGAGCTTTAAGAATGATGGGATCCGCTACTGGTCGTTTTTTCCTGTTAGTTTGCTGCATTACTGGGACAATAGCTCTTTGAATAGGGGTTTCCTTGGAACTGTTCATCTTCAACCTTAGATTATATCTTTACTAATCTTCCGTTTGTAGAATAGCCCCACCATCCCATTTTTGGCTGGTTTGGTCCTTCAATAACGACTCTTCATAGGTAGCCAAGGTCAAGAAGGAAGCACTGCCTTTGTCTTCCATGCAATGGATCTCATCATCTTCATCAAACTATTCCTCTTCCATGACTACATTCTGGAAAGGGGTCTTCACACTTTGGTCTTCACTGGCATCTCTGCTGCTTTGCATAATCTACAACTGCTCATTGGCTCTTCTATATGGATTGGGATTTCTAGGAGCAAAGGTATTAGGGGCTCTTCCTTTCTTGGGTACTATTGAACTTTTAATTTGGAGATTTCAGAGGCTAGTGAATCTATTATCTTGGTAATTTTATCTATATTGGGGTCTGAAGACAAAGAAGATTTGCCCCTCTGTCTCCTTCGATCAACATGTCCCTTGAGTTTCTCTACAGCTGTGATGTTGGACTCCACCTCTAAGGTTGCCTCTTGCATTTCAGTGAAAGAAGCACAACTTCTCTCCCTCAATAGTAGGTAGAAGTCAGAATCGAAGGCATTGGCATAGGTAAACTTAGTAGAGGTAGGGATGGGCTTCACTTTAACTGATATCTTGTTGTATATGCGATTAAACCTTTCATTGAAATCAGAAAGTGACTCCCCATTTTCTCTTTTCAGGTTCCCAAACTCAGTATGATAGTAGAGAAGATATTTCTTATCTCCCCAGTGCTTTAGGAACACATCATCTAAGGCCTCAATATCTGTTATAGACCTAGGGGTCAATTCTCTGAACCATTTTCTTGCCTCTCCATCTAGGCTTTGGACGCATACTCTCATCCACAAATCATATTCACTAATGTCTAGATTATTAACATACCTATAAAAGGACTCAAGATGTTATTTAGTTGTAACTCCTTCAGTCCCAGTGAACTTATGCATGTATTTCTGATATTCTTCAGTAGGCATTGCATTCAAAGGAGTGGGCAGTATTAGAGGTCCATAACTAGTAGCTATGATTCTTTCCATTTTGGTGAGTGCTTGTAGGCCTGCCATAGCTGTGGTGGATAAAAGAGTATTGGCAGTCTGAAAGGTAGGGAGTTGAGAAGTGACTGACAAGACTAAAGGAATATGATGGATAGGGGGTGAGGCTTCCTTTGGGCTTAAAGAAAAACGAGAACCTAAATAATAAGGAACTTTATGAATCTCTGAAAGTTTTTCTTCACTGCTAGTGTTAGAGGCTATACTCTCAACATGTATTTGTTCTATTATAAGCCTTTCTTGTAGAGATATAGAGGATTGCTTAGATTTCCCTGATCCTAATGCTCCTTTCTGTGATACTTTTCTTTCTTTGATGATCGTTTCAGGGTCAAGTACTAGGTCAACTAGTGACTTCTGAGGGTTTCTCCAAGTATGCCTCACAAACTGAGCTAGAACTATGATGTGGAGTCGCCAAGAGGTTCGGCCTCCAGTAGAGCCACCAGATAGATGATTACAACAAAAAATGTTCCCAGACTTTGTCTATCATTAAAGCTGGACCTGTGTTGTCTCCCAAGGAAGCTAAGCTTCAATATCCTCTCCCTGGCACTGACGCCAATTATGTTATCACTACAGGAAACTCTCCTAGCTTGTAGCTTGGAGATGCCAGGTAACATATAATATTCAATATTGTTCTAGGAAATATTGGAATGGATGATGGTTTGGTTCAGGCCAAATAACCACTTCAACTCTGTTTTCACTCCAGACATGCATGAACCCCCCAGCCTACAAGGCTTTAGACCACTAATGCTCAATAGTTTACAGATTAAGTAAATGAATGAAGAATGCTAACCACACTAGTAGATGCATACATAACATATGATGGTCAGCTGCAGCTAGTGAATGAAGCTTGCAAATCTAATTTATCTACATAGAGATAAGATGACTGTTATCTAGTCATTATATAGAGTAGAAACATGAATGGCCTATTCAATAGCCAATCCAATTTACTGATGTAGAGATAAGATGACAATTATCTAACATTAGACATAGGAGAAGGCATGAATAAACCTATCCAAGTACAAGTTTAGAATAGGAGGGAAATGGACATTGAGCACGTAACAACAAAATAAGCTTGTATTACTGAAAATGAAGGTGAGACACTGCAAGGAACAGAGTATCTACAGTCTCCTGAATTTGAACCCTGATTACATCTTGATTTTAGCTATTTATAGTTTATTTTTACAACGATCCTCAACCGTTTAGGGATGGAGATGTCTCAATGGACCACCTACTATCATTAACTATCTGATTGCAATTTAGGACACAATTTCCCTTCCATCACGAAAACAATAATCAATTCTGGTACTGTGTTTTCGTGTGAGGTGGTTGGCTTGATTATGGTAGTGGAGCTCCATGAATTTTTAATTCGCTTACTAGATCGTGCTATGTCCTTCTTTCTTTGGCCATGCTTTCTGTTAATTCGGTTCAATGGTCTGACTATCATTAGACTGACATAGTCGACCACCTTCCCCTTCAGGCGATAAATAGGGAGTGGAGTATGAATTCCATGGGTGGATGGACATGCCAAATCGGATGGACAAAGAGGTGACAGAGAGGTGGAGGATGATCGAGAGCGATCGTGAATGAGGGCCATTGGATCGAGGGGAATGCATAGTGGAGATCATGTGCGGGAGGCTTTAGGTCATGGTGGGAACAGAACATATCCGGGAGGCTTGAGGTCATGGTGGGAGAAGAACATGTCCGGGCCATTAGATCTTAGCTGAGCAGATCGGGCAGTTATTGGGTGGAGGAGGTGCGTGGATGATAATACCTAGGGGTAGTTGGGCTAGGGTGGTTATGGTTTCTCTCGGAAGGGTATCATGCGATAAGCGGTAAATTGAGGAGTCCTCTTGATTCCATTCAGTGGATGACACGTCGCTACAGAGGAGAGAGAAAAACTTCCTTTCTCGGGTGGGTACTCTTCTCGTTAGTTGCCCTTGTGATATGAACAATAGCCATCAAATCTGGCAGGGTTGATTTGATGGTGGGGAACGATGAGGCAGGTTTCGTTGATCGGGTGAGATGTGGGTCATTGGATCAGTGGGGAAAATCAATGGCAGAGGGACACAGTGGTACGAGCTATCTTCGGGAAAAGTGCAGAGGGCGCACATGGGTGGAAAAGTAAGGTTTTCTAGGGTTTTTGGGTTAATTTATGTAGGCTTAAGGCGAAAAGAGGGTCCCATGGGGATGTGAGGGTTGGGTTAGGAAATGAGCGGAAGGGAAGGTAAGTGGAAGGGTGAGGAATGTGCGGTGATGGCCCGTGTGGGGCCTTATATGAGACATCAAATCAGATCATCTCCCTCCTTTAGCCTCCAATATGGTAGCGCTGCACTTCAGAGTTAACACTCCCTTTAATTTCTTGAATCTCCCATTTTTAGAGTTGGGCATGATCGAGTTTGGGGGCATTAAAGGCATTCTTCATATTAATTGCTAACTTGTCCATCCTTTATTACCTCTGTGCTACACTATCGGGGCCCAATACATCCTGTAACATTACCATAGTGAAAATTCAGAGGCACAACATATCATAACGTTATTTAAAATGATATTACGAAAACACAAAATTTCGATGCCTTTAGCCCCCCTTATGGTTAGCCCCTTTTTGTTTATCTAGGATAGGGCCATTGCCCATGACCACTTGTATAGAACTTAGGTGCTACATTAAGGGATCCTTCATCCATCGTAAGTCTATTTAAAAGAATCATTACAAAACCACCGAGTTCATATGTCTTTAGCTCCTTTTTTCTTGGCCACCTTATCACATTTCCACCACAAAACTAGGTTTTGTAACTGGTGGCTTAGTGATTAGGCACTAAGGCCTTTAAAACACTAATGGGGGTCTGTCTCTTGGTGTTATCCACTCTCACTCTTATTTCTTTTGAATCCCAATGACCAAGCACATTTCCACGTCAAAGTTCCCTAGGCATCGTGTGTTTTTCAAAAAAAATCTACCCCAGAGTTTCGATATCTCTAATGAGCCTCTAAATTAGACATAAATTAAGGCCCATACCTCTATATTAAAAATAAATCAAGGCTTATAACCATCCTTTAGCACATTAAATATCTCTTTTTTCATTATATAATGTTTTCTAACTTTAATATATTCATTAGGAAGGTTTATGAATAATTGCATATGTATGCCTAATATTATTTATTTTTATGGAATATTATGAGAATATTGGGCAGCTTATGAAGGTTTGGAGGAGGAGATAATTTAGGGACTTTCTCCCTACTAAAAGAGGATCAATATTAAATAGTAAATCAATAATAGATTATGGAATTATGGCACAGATTGTGGAACTCCAATGATTGAGAAAATCTAGGAATGTATTCCCTGCCATTTAATGCAGATTCCAGTATTGGGAACCATATCCACCAATCAAGCGATTTTGCTGGGGAAAGCTTCCTCCATTCATGGGTAATGATTCCTAATCATTTTTTATAAGTACCAAGTCAAATTTTCCTCTAGGAAGAGATTTTTCATTAGTGCTCTTGTGGAGAGGGCTCGTATTTCTATAGCTCCATCGTATTTTCTTGCAGGGATGTAATTGTATTGATGAAAATAATGAAGATTGGTGTCATGTTCAACTTCTAAATATTGTTCTCCTCCATGGGTATCTGAGTTTCCTTGGGATTGGCCATCCCAGTTGCCACATATCCCTTTTGTATCATTTTATTTCCTTCTTTTCACTTCTTATTCACATGCATCTCTTGTTTTTATTTCTTTCTATTTTTTGCATTTAGTATTAATGATTTCTTGTTGCAGGATTGGGTTAAATAGTTGATGTAAGTCCCTTTATAGGATCATAAGCATAATTTCATCCTTGGAAAAACTTTGGAAAGTCATAGTAATCATTGAGCTACTTGGATTATCTTTCTTATTCCCAAATCTAAATTTCTGGAACTCCTTTGTGGCAAAGAACAATAATTTTTTGCTATTTTTTAGAGCATTCTAATGAGATTCAATCGATTGTGTTCCACTTTCATTAGATCACAAAAAAATATAGTTCATAAAAATGATTACCCCATTGCATTTGCACTTGATTAGGTTAGGAATTTTTTAGATTTACTAGCTCACTAGTTCTCAAATTTCTAGATTTTCAACTAGTAATTTTCTGCAATTTTTTAGCATGGGTTAATAGATGTCTTTTTGAGTGATTCCACTTGGAATGGGGACCTACAATATCCTAGTAAATAAAAAACTTGTCCCATCCAATTTGGATTTGATTTTCTTGGTCATTCAATGAATTATAATTTCGTATAGTAAAACTATAACATCTTGTAGTAAAATAGGGGATCCTATAGGAGAACTAGGGGATCTTGTAGGAGAACTAGGGGATCCTGTAGGAGAACTAGTACATCTGGTAGGAAATCCTGTAGCAGGCTGTTTTGAGCTCAAATTGAGAAAAATCATCATTGAAGCTGGGATTAGGCCCTACTTGACCTCCAAGCCATCAAAATCATTGTACCCCTCTTCCTCCACACTTGTCTCCCTTGCCAAAGATGAATAAAAGATTATCATTTTCATTTATAAAGAAAAAAAGATTAAAAAACTTCTTTTATATTTACACATGCACATAGCAGTTAGTACTCTCTAGATTAAATTTCATGCTTAGGTTATTTAAAACATCACATGTGACAAATAGGGTTAAAATAGGGTTCTTTTGCAAGCAAAGTGTGTTAATATGTAGATAGAGCATTGCATGTTACTTTACAAGCATTTTTAAATTCAGTCTTTCATTCCTGCAAATAGGTGGCATTTCTTTTCTCTCATGAGAACAAAGGAAGGACACATTGTATGCCACACATATAATGTCGATACCTCTTAAGTTTGTACGAACCCTGGGTTGATAATTAAAGTTGTTAGCCTTGGGAGTTACAACACTATTGTTGCAATACCAAGGCTCATCACTTTTTGGCGTCGTTACTTGGGAGGTGTCAAAGTATGCATTGTTTTCTTCCCTAGTTGATTCATTTCTTTTTACTTTTTCCAAAAACAAAAAAATATTTGCATTAGGCATATTTAATTTCAAAAGTAGAAAATTGCATTTCATTATAGTTTTCATTCAATTATAAAAACAAAAAATCTCCAACACCAAACCCCCCCGCATTTGATCATGTGGTGCGGTAAGAGCCACATCACCATTCACTTTTGCAGGTAGAAGAGGAGAATGGCAAAGAAAGTAGACGATGGATGGAGGTGATGACAATGAGGACGATCCTCTTGGATTTCCCATTCAAGATACTAATGGTAGTGTGCACATGAAGAACATCCCTCCATCTTTTCTTCCAAAATTTCATGGTTTAAGGTCAAAGGATCTGGAAACCTTTCTCTCTGAATTTGAAATTGTATGTAGATCTTATGGTTACTTATTAAAATCTCAAAAACTGAGATTCTTTTCGGTAACATTGAAGGATAGAGCTTTTAAATGGTTCATGATTTTAGGGACTAATTCAATAAGATCATGGAGTAAGATGCAAAAGATATTTCTAGAAAAACATAAAGATCATGATATTAAAGAAGAAATCTTTAGAATGAATCAAAGAGAAGATGAGAGCCTTGAGGATCTAATAGAGAGATTCATGTAGAATGTTAAGACGGCAAAACTACATCATTGAGGATCTGACACACTAAAAGCCCTCTTACTTAGAACAATTAGGGATGAATGGATTAATCTCCTTGATCTCATGAGTAGAGGTGATGTATACCAATTATCATTTGAAGAAATTTGTGAAACATGCAAACACATATCAAGAGGAAAGGCAAGAGTAGGTAAATCAACATCAAGATCAGTAAGTCAAGCTAAACATGGAAACATGTTTGATCATTTTAAAACATAAATTATTAGCAATCTAACCAAACAAGTAGAAATGTTAAGAATGCAAGATGAAGAAAAATATGATGTTGATATTTGCGTTGTCCATGCAGAATCACATGATATTAAACATTTTCTATCATTACCAAGATTGAAGGAAGTTTACCAAGAGGACAATGGAGCAAGTCAATTGCCAATGCAACTATGTTATGTAGCTCCAAGAGGACCATGGCAACCTAGTCAAATTAGTATGATGCAAGAGCCTAATTCACAATTTCAAGGTTATGCATATCCACTTCAGAGTAATTGGAACACACCCTTTCCTTGGCAACATTGGTTATCTCAACCCCAAAACCAATCTTGGAAACAACGTTGGAAAGAAACTTATGGGAGTCATCCACAATATCCTTAGTATTTTCCTCAATATACTCCATACCGAAATCCATCTTATCCCTACCATTCATCTCCACCACTACCACAACCCCAACCACATCCATATCAAATATCTGCTCCAACTCAACTACCTGTACCACCATTTTCCAAACCCACATATTGAAGTAGTTCAACCCACTTACAATGATGAGGTACAACACTTCCAAACATCTCCTCTTGAGATCAATGGAATTCACCATAGCTCAAGAACAGTATTGCAAAAAGATATCATCTTGATATCATTGGAGGACAACATCTAGAAGAAGAAGATTCAAATGAGAAGACCAAAAAATCATGGGCTGCATTTGATGAAGAGCAGACATCAAAATCAGAGATCAAGAGAGATCCCTCATGGTTACCATCAAATCCTCCATGTATTCAAGAGAACAATCAGCAAAAGAGGAAGATTTGAAGGTCATGGTAGAAGAAGACATGAAGAATGATCTAAATAAGCAAGAAAACCAAGGACATGAAAGTTATATTGAGGTTTGGTTCTAGAAAATGAACAATATGGAGCATCGCTCTCTTTTTTAGCTATGCTTGATCCTTTGAAAGTCAAACCATTTGGTCTCTAAAATCCAGGTACATGTCAAATCATATATTGCAAGCCTACACATCAATTTTTCTGTGATCTTGATGTGCATATGGCTCCATTGGAAGTATTCTTATACTTGAAAGTGATTTTGTTTTTCAAGTAGAGTAGGGTAGAAAAAAAAAAAAACAAAAAATGAAAAATAAGAGAAAAAAAAGTAAAATCTCTAGTGAAAACCTCCTTTTAGGTGCCTAAGATTGGCTCAATGATTGAAAACCTCCATGAGGTAGTCAATGGGTTGGGAAAAAAAAAGAGAAAAAAGAAACGATCCTAGGTGAAAACCTCCTTTGAGGCACCTAGGGAGACTTACTAGTTGAAAACCTCCTTGAGGCAGCTAGCAGGCCAAGAAAAAACAAAGAAAAAAAAATCTTGCTCCATGTATCTCTTTGATGAATGTAGGTTCTCTCCAACATCTACAAGGAAAAAAATTAAGTTGCCATCAAAGAAAGAAAAAATAGGTCGAACCTAGTCAAAATAAGTCAAATTTTGACTTTTTCCTCCTTTGCTCAAATGCTCCAACAAGGCCAAGGCCATGCCAATCCATCACCCTCATCTATTTCCACCATCCACTCATCATTCTCAAGATTTTCCCATTTAGTTTGCTTGCTCTCCTTAAAAACTACAAGAAGCCTCTATTTTACTACACAAAACAAAAATAGATAGAGCACAAAATTTATTTTTACCATAACTTGAAAACCATGCATCCATTTTGCAATATATTTCATGGGGAGACGCATATGGGTGATAGTAACATGCTTAAGAAATTTCAACAAATTCCAGTACAGGGTTTCCAAGAAATTGACCTCCATCACCTAAAACCATTTTGAATTTTCTCGACATCCATGCATCCATTTAAAAATATGTTTCATGGGGAGATGCATATGGATGGTGGTAACATGCCCAACCAATTTCAAAAAATTTTAGTGCATGATTTCCAAGAAATCAGCGTCCATCACCTTCAACCATTTTTAGTTTTTTCTCTAGATCCGTGCATCCATTGACCAAATTATTTTATGGGGAGATGCATAA
The DNA here is from genome assembly GCA_000404065.3 of Pinus taeda. Lineage (NCBI taxonomy): Eukaryota > Viridiplantae > Streptophyta > Pinopsida > Pinales > Pinaceae > Pinus > Pinus taeda. The sequence goes on along the minus strand of APFE031193522.1, from coordinate 78,181 downwards.
TGATGATGGGAAGATGCTTAGAAATTTTCGGGTCAATCCATTCTATCGTTTGGAAGATATGGACAAAACAAGTCTGCAACAAGAGGCTGTCATGAATTACTACATGAGTTTCCTGTAGTACTACAGGAAGTTTTGAAAATCTACAGGAAGGCCTAGAAGAAGTTACAAAAGACAATATGATTGGAGAAGTGGCTCAAAAGATCAGGTATTCTTTAAGGAAGGTTGATATAGGTCTCCCAACACCACTTTCATCACTCATCCACTCCATCTAACCAAAATCGATCTTCAAATTCCACTTTGCCTTACACGAAAAAAAAGACCTCTGGGTGACAATCTATTTTGAGGTGCCCATAGCAGGGAACTAGGATGAAAACCTCCTTAGAGGCAGACTAGTTGTTTAAAAAAAAGAGAAGAAAAAAAGAAAGGAAAAAAATAAAAATAAAAATAAAATTTTTGTTTTGCAGGTCAGCAAAAGGAGGATAAGCACAACATGAGAGGGATAGAAGGACCTACAGGAGCCATGTTTCAATCCAACCATCTCATATCTTCCACTATTCACCTATTCTTCCACTTATAAACCTCTCCGACTCATCTTACGCAAACTCTGTGTTTTCGACAGGATTCCATGTAAACCTACAGGAGTTTCCTGTCGGAATTATAGTGACCTTGAAAATCGCAAGAAAGGTAGTATGCGAAAAAGGGGATGACACAAGCCTATGTATAGATGAAAAAACATTTACTCCACCACATCATAACCATTCCTGTCATCACCATGTCACCCTGCATCCATGAAATAAATAAATTAAAAAAATACAGATTACAAAAAGAAAAAAGTAGAAAACAAACAGAAGAGAGAGAGACGAGGGAAAGAGGAACAATACCCAGCGATAGCATATCTCACCTACCATTCCATATCACCCTTCTCCGCTCATTTCAACCTCCCTTATGCTTCAGAGTTGAGAAAAGGTATGAAAGTTTAGGGGACAGGAAGCTATAGGACATCTTGTAGGTATCATGTAGGAAATCCTATAACAGCCTATCCCACAAAGGAAACCACACAGTTTGCAACCATCTTTAGAACAGGGACTCCAAGGATGAAGAAACTCCTCTAGATCGTAGGAGAAATAGAAGAAGCCATCACTTACACATCGACAAGAAGACAACCCATCAGCAAAATAAAATCAACAAAAAGAAAAAAGGCAATCAAGAAGATGTACCTAAGTCATGAGAAGCACAACAACATCAACTCAGCAGCAGCATGAATGTCTCTCCAACAACCATTAGGTAGGTACAGGTATGAAATATCTTGACCTCTTCTCTTGAGCATATTATAGTTAGAAATTTGTTTTCAATGCACGAGAGATGAGGTTTTATAAGCTAAGGATGGGTCAACAGTCTCAGCTGCCTTCAACTAGTTAATTGCAACTGACTCCTTCACTCATGCAATGTTGAAAAGTGAAATGATGAAGGGTGATGATTCCAAAGAATGAGGACAGTAGTTAAAAGAAGAAATATTTGCAAAGGAAAAGTCGCGACAACACTCCAAGTTGTCCATCCAATTCCTATTCATTATCTATCCATCATTCATCCATCCCATTTCATAATTTCAAGAACAAACCGTATCTCACCCTGAATATTTCTTGAAAAGGAAAACAGAGCATCCTCTCCATTTTCACAAACCTACATCATTTCTCATCGCTCCCATATAGTTAGAAGACTCTGAAGGAAGAAGGAATGACTACTACAAGAAGGCAGAATGCTACTAAAAGAAGGAAGAAAGAAAAAATTGTGCTAAAACCCAAAATGACAGTGCCTAAGAGAGACCTAATCAAAACAGAGAACTCCAAAGCCATTAGGCAACCATCTAGGCCACAAGAGAGAAGAAGAAGGCAACAAAAGGAAATGAGGCATCCACCATCAAAACAGAACTCAAATTGAAGTGACTAAAAGAGACATTCCAAGAGGTCTCTAATATCTTTCTAGATTTTGTCCAAGGCCTAAAAGATGTTATAGAAATGAGAGAAAGGAATGGGAATCAATTTGAGGGTATGTCCTAGGATTAGACTATCATTTATGATCAAAAATGGTTTCGTGTAGTTTTAACAGGGTTTCCTGTAGTTTTGACATAAATTACTACATGAAGTCCTCTGTATCATCTAAAGACATTTTGAATGTTTCAAAGGTTTCCAAATGGTGCAACAAGGTAGCATAAGGTTGATAAGGATGTGGAATACCTTGCCAAATTGAAAAGTATTCAAGAACCATCTTGAATAAGGGGAAGAAGGAAAACTAATGGTCTCAAGAAACAAGGATTTTTCTTTGCAAAAATATGTTTTTGGGATTGTCCTTGCAGAACTTACAACCAAGATTCTTAATGCATGAGATAGAGGCCACCAGGGCCATGAATGAGGCACAATGAGGTCACTAAGTTGCTCAGAGGATGAGCACGACTTTCAGTAGGGGGTATAATGGGCCTCTAAATTAGACATAAATTAAGGCCCATGCCTCTAAATTAAACAAAAATTAAGGCCTATGACCATCCTTCTACACATTAAACCTCTTTTTTTCATTAGATAATGTATTTTTTAACTTTAATATATTCATTATGAAGGCTTGAGAATAATTTCATATTTGTGCCTAATATGATTTATTTTTGTGGAATATTATGAGAATATATGGCAGATTATGAAGATTTGGAGGAGGAGATAATTTAGGGACTTGCTTCCTACTACAACAAGATCACTATTGCCTAATAAATCAATAAGATATTATGGAATTATGGCACATATTTTGGAACTCCAATGATTATCTAGGAATTTGTTCCCTACTATTTAATGCAGATTCCTAGTATTAGGAACTAGATCCACTAATCAAGGTATTTTGGTGGGCAAAGCTTCCTCCATTCATGGGGAATGATTCATAATAATTTTTTATAAGTACCAAGTCGAATTTTCCTCTAGGAAGAGATTTTTAATCAGTATTATTGTGGAGAGAACTCGTATTTCTGCAGCTCCATTGTATTTTCTTGCAGGGATGTAATGTTATTGATGAAAATAATGAAGATTGGTGTCTTGTTCAGCTTCTAAATATTGTTCTCCTCCATAGGTCTCTAATTTTCCTTGGGCTTGACCATCTCAGGAACCTCGAGCCCTTTTGTATTATTTTCTTTCCTTCTTTTTACTTCTTATTCACATGCATCTCTTGTTTTTATTTCTTTCTATTTCTGCATTTAGGATTAATGATTTCTTGTTGTAGGATTGGGCTAAATGGTTGGTGTAAGTTCTTTTGCAGGATCAAAATCATAATTTAATCCTTTGAAAAGCTTTGGAAACTCATATTAATAATTGAGCTACTTGGATTATCTTTCTTATTCCCAAATTCAGATTTCTGGAACTCCTTTGAGGCAAAGAACAATAAATTTCTGCTATGTTTTAGAGCATGCTAATGAGCTTCAATTGAGTCACTTCCACTTGAATTAGATCACAAACAAATTCTAGTTCATAAAAAAAAAATACTCCATTGCATTTTCACTTGATTAGGTTAGGCATTTTTTAGATTTACTTGCTCACTAGTTCTCGAATTTATAGATTTTCGACCAGTAATTTTCTGCTATTTGTTAGCATGGGTTAACATAGGTCTTTTTGAGTGCTTCCACTTGGAATGGGGACCTAAGACATCCTAGTAAACAAAAACATTTGTCCCATCCAGTTTGGATTTGATTTTCTTGATCATTCGATGAATTATGATTTCATATAGTAAGTCTGTAACATCATGTAGTAAAATAGGCGATCTTGTAGGAGAACTAGTACATCCTGTAGGAAATCTTGTAGTGGTCTAATTTGAGCTTGAATTGAGAAAAATCATCATTGAAGCTACGATTAGGCCCCTAATTTAACTCCAATCCATCAAAATCATTGTACGCCTCTTCCTTCACACCTGTCTCCCCTGCCAAAGATCAAGGAAAGATTAGCATTTGCATTTATAAAGAAAAAATATTAAAAAGAATGAGTTCTTTTATATTTACACATGCACACAGTAGTTAGTACTCTCTAGATTATATTTCATGCTTAGATTAGTTAAAACATCACATGTGACAAATATGGTTAAAATAGGGTTCTTTTGCAAGCAAAGTGTGTTAATAAGTAGATAGAGGATTTCATGTTACTTTACAAGCATTTTTCAATTTAGTCTTTCATTTCTACAAATAGGTGACATTTATTTTATCTCATGATACAAAAGGAAGGACACATTGTATGTTTCACATATAAGGTCGATACCTCATAAGTTTATACAAACCCCGAGTTGATAATTAAAGTCGGTAGCCTTGGGAGTTACAACATTCTTGTTGCAATACCTAGGCTCATGAATGTCCATCCCCGATTAGCTCCATAGCACTTAGGTTCTCAAACCTGGTTTGTGTCCATGGTTCTTTGGGTCCTCATGACCGAACACTAGTCTCATCGGAGCTCCGTTCATTAGATAAAAACATTCCCATAAAACAATTAGATAGGAGTTACGAAAACTCTAGCATCCAAAACTCTAGCTTCTGAGATGACGTCATAAACTCCACATGACATTTCTTTAGTGGTGACATGTGGCACACAGATTCACCCACTAGGCCACTCAAAAATGTCGAAACTGATTACCACGTTTCCCCTATACTACCACATCATGATGATGTCATGTACCTCGTTAGCTTGTGAGGTCTAATCACCTGCTGCCATGTGTCATTCCAGAGGAGAGAGAAAGGGTCACTATATTCTTGGTTTTTCATTTGATTTCCTTTGTAATTATATTCTCCCAACAACTTCAACATTTATAAAGAATTCAATTTATAAGGAGTTATAAGGTTCTAAACTCCAATATTCCAAGGTACCGAGGTTCATCCCTACTCCGAGGTCCGTCTTGCTAGGGTTACAATATAGCTAACCTCGAGACTGCCTGTTATGATATTTTCTACTCTAACATGCCATTTCGGGTCCGTTTTAAATAAAAAACAACGGTACCTCTATTTTGACCTTCGATATCCCAATATGCCTTCTTCTCTTAGGTTCCTGTACTAGGTCCCGATGGTCCGCCTTCCTTTTGGCTTTTGGACTTAGATTCTACCTTTTGGATTTTGGACATAGGCTCTCCCTTTTGGATTTCCATTTGGATACTATTTGACACAATTACATAAAGGTATAATAGGTGATGACATTGGCTCTAATTGGGGACAATGTACTACAAGAAATTCATTGAGAACCTTCATATTAGTGTCTCTATCTATTGGGGATGGATTCATTTTATTGAAGTACATAAAAGGAAAAAAATTAATGAGTAAGAACTTAAAACATTAATGGCATGTATAATGTATCACCGGTATACATAGTGGGTGAAAATTGGACTCCCTAATGTTGAAAATAGAGTTTGAGACACTGCCCATTTACAGGAAGGTAAAGCACCTCACCATCCAAATTTTATAGTAAGAAGGTGTTGTTTCCTTTTGGTTCAGATAGCTTGAAAGGTCCAAACCACAAGGGATCAAACTTCCCATGCTGTCCCTTATACTCTCTCCTAACATCTTATCTGAACACCAAATCTCCTAGCTATAAGGATCTGCCACTTTCCTTTTCATCAAAAAGAGCCTTCATCTTGTACATATATTCAATCAAATTCTGAGTTACCTCCCCTTTGTTTTCTTGAAGTTCTACCAGTTGATTTATTCTCTTGGTCAAAGAATTTGTCTCCTCCACAATATCCTATAGAATTTTAGCTACTCGCATGGCTAGTTGGGCAAGGAAAATCACAGCCTTTCCATATACCAACTCAAAAGTAGACTTCCCATTTGACCTTTTGGTAGTGACTATGTTTTCCCATAGAGAAAACTTGAGTTGTGAGTCCAAGCTTTTCTGATTTCATGATATGGTATTTTTTAGAATCCTCACTAGATTTTTATTTGAATATTTAGCCAGTCCATTCACATGTAGATAGTAGGTGGCAAAGCGTGCCACGATGATGTTGTACTTTTGGTGGAAACTAAGAAATTTGGTTGAATTAAACACCTAAGCATTGTCAATGATAATCTTCTTTAGATAACCAAATATATAAAGGATATTCTCCTCCATAAACTTAATGACCAATGCATCAGTTGCATTTATGGTCGGGATGGCCTCCACCCATTTTGTGAATTAATTAGTGGCTATAAGTATCCATTTTTGTTGACCATCGGATGGTGGGTGTATTTCTCCGATGAAGTCTAGCACCCATTGTCTCAAGGGATCCTACACAAAAAAAATGATCAAAGGGAGGGGTGTCAACTTATTCTTCTCTACAAAAATATGACATTATAGTTTGGGGCAATAGAAACCAACTTTGAGGATTTTATGGGATGTGGCTCTCAAGCTGTAATGTCCCCCACAAACACAGCTATGGAATTCATCAATCACCTCATGAATCTCCTCTTCTACTAGGCATAGTAGAAAAATCTCCACCAGGTCCTTCCAATATAGTTGGCCATTGAGATAACAAATTTTTGAGCTTGTAGCCTCGAGGATTTGTATTTAAATTTGTCAAAATTCAATGGGAATTTTAGAAAAAAAGTAAATAATGGACCAGATACTTATTGCACAGTGAGACAAGACACTTCATCTAAATTCTCTATGTTGAGGTCTTAATATTATTTTATTCCTCTTCTCATCCACTTTCTCCTTATTTGTCAGCAAGTTTATACCGAAGGCCTGACAGTTATCCTTAGACAATATTTTAGCTAATCCATAACCCTTGATCAACTTAGTGGGTTTGATATCCATGTCATATTCTTGAATCTTGGCAATCCCCTTGCCCCTGTTACCTTCATTGTCTCCTCACATGAGAATATATTTCATAGTGTCTGTTGGAACATATGTTATTATATTCAACTGCAGGACATAAATTTGGAAAGCCTTCAGAGCTCTGACCAAGGCAAATGCCTATTTCTCTAATATATTATACTTTAGTTCTTCCTCTTGTAACACTTGGCTAAAAAATGCAATTGTGTTTCCTACCTTTCACTATTTTTCTCCAATAATACAATTGCCACTATGTTAGGAGAGGAAAAAGAAAAAATGAGGAATGGCCTCTAATAATCCGGGCTAGCTAAGACTAGAGCTTTTGCAAAAGATTTTTTAATTCTAGACAATGACTCTGGGGCTTCTATTTTCCACTTGATTTCCCTATCTTTCTTGAACATTTTTGTGATTTATTTGACAATTTCAACATACTTTGGTATAAATATTCTTAAAAAATTAATTCTTCCCAAGAAAACCCAAATTTCTTTTTGATTCCCTGGTAATGGAATATTATTAATAACCTCCACCATTTTGGGTTCAATTTTTACTCCTTCCTTTGCCAAAATGTGGCCCAATAACTTCCCTTCACTTAGAGAAAATTGTGATTTCCCGGGATTTAAGGACAGACCATACTTTTTAAATTTTGTAAAGGTGAGCCGCAAGTGCTTGAGGTTCTCTTCATCTGATGCAAAGAAAACAATTATGTCATCCCGGTAGATCACTATGAATTTATCCTGCTTTTCAACAAATGTTATATCCATCACTCTTTGGAAAGTAGCTCCAGTGTTTATGAGGCCGAAGTGCATTATGACATACATAAAAGCTCCCCTTGGTGTAGTAAAAGTTGTTCTCTTATGATCCTCAAGGTGTAAAAGAAGTTGGTTATATCCAGAAAAACCATCCATCATGGACATTTGAGCAGACGCTACCACATTTTGCAGAATGTAATCCACTTTAGGTAGATGATAGTTATCTTTCAGCGAAGCCTTATTCAAATTTATGAAATCTACACATAGCATTGTTTCCCCATTCTTTGTCATGGGTGGGACTAAATTTTCTACCTAGTATGAGTACCTCAAAGGCATAACTATCTTAGTCTGTAACAATTTCTTCACCTCCTTTTCAATTCATGGGAGCAATAAAGGATTAATCTACTTGAGCTTTTGCTTATATGGCTTCACTCTAGTTTTTAAAGGAATTTTGTGTTGTATGAAAAAGGTTTCAAAAGTCTTTAAATCCTCATATGACCAAGAAAACAAATCCACACACTCTTTGAAAATATCAAGGTATCTTTGTTTGTATTCTTTAGGAACTCCTTTAGCTAGCTTGATGATTCCGGGGTCTTCTTCTGTATGATTATTACAATATTCCACATCTTCTTCAAGGTCTTTCTCAGTTGGTTTAGTAGCCACATCATTTGAGTTGAAAATCTTTTCCAATGGAACCAAACCTCCGGGGATGGTATTCCCATTTAGTTGCAAGATCTTGTGACCAAAAATGGATTCCTCCCAACCAACCTATTGTTCTCATGCCATCCCCTCATCTTCCTAATTGGTCAATAAGTTTGAGAATTCCCAAATGACCTCCACTACAAGAGAAAAGGACATTGGTGAGGGGAGAAAAATGTCACCATAAACTCATTGGTGATGGTCAAAAGTGCATTCATCACCAAAAACTAAACGTCACCAAAGGTGGCATTGCCAAAAGTATAGGTGTTGTAGTGACATACAAATTCCATCACCAATAATGAATTATAATGACGGATAGTGACCATCACCATTTCATATGAGCATGGGTGATAGACCATAGCTTCCATCACCAAAAACTGAATGTCACCAAAGGTGGCGTTGCCAAAAGTATAGGTGTTGTAGTGACATTCAAAGTTTGTCACCAATAATGATTTATAATGATGGATAGCGACCATGACCATTACATATCAACAATGGTGACAGACCATATCCTCCGTCACCAAAAACTGAACGTCACCAAAAGTATAGGTGTTATGGTAACATTCAAGGTCCATCACAAATATTGATTATAATGACGGATAGTGACTGTCACCATTTCATATGAACAACAATGATTTATTGTGATGGATCTTTAATGGCCATCACTATTGATGCATATATATATGGTGGCGTTCGTTGATCATCACCAAAAGTTGCATTGCCAGAAGTATAGGTGTTGTGGTGACATTCAAGGTCCATCACGAATAATGACTATAATGATGGACAACTCCCATCACCATTTCATATAGACAACAACGATTTACGGTTACAGACCTTTGAGGGTCATTACTATTGATGTATATATATTGTGGCGTTCATTGAGCGTCACCATTTCATATTTTTGGCGAGGGTCAGAAAATGTCACCAAAGCTCATTGGTGGTGATCTAAAGAGCCTCTGTAACCAAAAATTGACCATCACCATTCCATATGGATGCTAGGGCATGATGGAATCGAACCACCAACCTCCTGCTTGAAAAGCGGGTGCTCTTCCATTGAGCCAGCACCCTTTAAAGAATTATACTTTTAAAAATTAGACCTTGAAACTTCATAAATTGTAAATTCTACAACTTTCAATAAATTAAAGTCTTGGGAATATTTTACTAAACAGGTAAAGCAACATCGAAGCTGTAGTTCCCTACCTAATGGTTATTGAAGTTATGAAAAGTGGGTGGAGGGAAAAATAGTTATGTATAAGAGAATCAATATTTTCAGTTGAATAATCAATTATAAGTGAAACTCTGAAGATATTTATAACCTATAAATGACCTATAACTAACAAATTCACCAAACATTTCAAAGGAAATGTCATAAGTGGATAGCATATGGAAGAAGATGAGGTGGGGACTTGGAACCATTGTACATCTTGGCATGCCTTAGCACTTGGCACATCTGAGCTTGTTTGGCATGTCTTCGTACTATCTGGCACAGGTTAGCATGCCCTTGCATTCCCTAACACACCTTAGCAGTGATGACCTTAAAACTAGAATTACATTTTTCCATGACATGGGAACCTTACATTCACTAGAACACCTTGGCACTCTCTCATTGTCATGCCCTCATGAGTGTGACTTAGACTTGGGCATAAATCATGAAGATTCAACATAAAACTCAACAAATGAAAATATATTCACAATATACTCAAATTTAAAAAATGTAAAACAATTCATTCCATGATAAATTCAGTTCATAAACATCAAAATAAACAATAATGTAAATAATTAGTATTAAATAAACAAATGTGGAATTTTAGATTTACTTTAAGGTTTAGATACATTATTGTACAAAGTTTCAAAATTTATATGTAGAGTCCAAATACCATGGACCATGAACTAAAGTATGAATTAAGAAAGAAATGTAAACCAACTCACCAACATATTAACCTTTCAGATCTTCATCAGATTCTTGAAAGTGCTCTGAATATTGATGTAGAAAGGATTTATATTATTATACAACTGTAACTCCGATGAAAAGCCTCCTCCACATGAAATCGGATTTTTGGATGATACTAATTACTTTTTATACTTGGTTCTTATCGCTAGGCTAGCTATCACATCAAACTTGAAAAGCAGTTTAAGACTCGCCTAGTACTTGCAAGTCTAATAAAATTGATCAAGTATTAGCAAACAATGAAGCCAACTTCCTCCAACCATCTGGCAATTTTTTCTTTTTCTTATCTCCCGTTGCAATCATTGGCTTTATGATATTTGATGAAGAGGTTAATCGAGCTCCAACTCTTCTTTTACTCTTTCCCTGGCCCAACATAATTCATGTTGGTTCTTTATAATTGCCATTCATCTTTTGAATTTATGGTTCTTTGAAAACACTCAATCCATGTACTATCTTGTAAAAGATAAACATGGAGCCCTAATAAAACTTCCCACATAGACCGACCTATGCCCTCAAAACCTTCCTCCTTGCAAGATCTACAACTTTGTGACATACCTCCCAAGAGGTTAGTTCTCTCTCGATATGTTTTACAAAGCTCTTGATGTCTCCTACATGGAGGCATTCAAACAAGAAAATGCCATTATCCTTATGAAGAAGGAAAATTTCAAGAAAGAAAAAGCCTAATGGTCCAAATTCATGAAACCCTCTAAAAAAATCTTAGAAAACATCTCTTACTATGTATCTGTCTCACCTTGCATATCAAAAGCATCTCCCAAAGTGTGCAAACATGAAGTCTATTCACAAAATGCACAAGGTCATTGTAAGTTATCAGTGAAGAAAAATGGAGGGTTTGCAGTGAATTTATAGTGTATAAGCCCTATCTTTTCTGGAAAACATTTGGCATCGATTTTAGGATTTGGGAGTTTCTCTTAATCCTTTTTCCACTTTAAAATTTAAAATAATGGTTGATCATGGGATTCATCATTAATGATAAAAAGAATTTTGATTTTATGGAAAATGACTGCCAAAATCATGAAATGGCCAGAAAATATTTTTGAGGCACTTCTAGCCCATATTCTAGACTTTATTCTCCCATAAAAATTTCGCAGAAGTTTTTCTTGTACAAATACTAGATTATTAAAATAAAATTGTATCTTTAAATTAAGATAGGATCTCTTAAGATAGGATCTCTGTTTAAAATATCAATGTTTTCTTTAATGGTTGGTTTCTATTTCAATTTATTTGTGTGTTTCCTTAATGATAAGCTTCCAATCTACCTTGCTTCACTTAGCAAGTTGTAGATGTGATAGGAATAATCTTTTATGCCACTTGTTGTTAGTCCAACTACTAATAAAACAGATAATTCTAACACTAAAGAAGGATAGAACAAGTTAACTCAAAGACACCATTACCGAAAAAAGAGATAGCACAGACAAAAGAAAGGAGAGTCAGGTGTACCAAAGGAGTCTCTACTGAAGAAGAGGAAGAATAATAATGTAACTCAAGTTTGACTCAATCCAAGGAGAACCAACATGAAGAATAGATTCCCACAGAGTTGAGCAGAGGTGGGGTACCTCCTCCATCTTCTTCAAGAAATTTTCCAGAGAGTTTAGATTCCAAAATGAAATCCAATGGCAAGGAAAGCACTTTAAGATGTCAATTTATTGAAGGAGAGACCTATTTTATGCCTACATAAACTAAAGCCTCCACTATCCTCATACAATTGATATCTTGTGGTTCAATTGCTATCAAAGATCACAGTTTTGTTATGATTTCTCACTCCAAGTCATAGGTTTCTTGAGATGAATCTCAATCACAATCTGGTGTAGTTCTGTCTAGGCCAGCTAGTGTCAAGGGGGTTACAGTTGGAAATGAGCTAGAATTTATGCTTGATGATCCACACTTTGCACAAGTTATACTTGAAGATAAAGAGAATTTTAGTGGTATGATTATTGAGACTAAAACTGAAAAATAAGCTGAAGGAGGAGAACCCACTTTAAAGAGATGTGCTTCCTAGAATGTAGATAGAAGCTCCAAGTCAAATTTCCGTGAGAGATCAAATAAAGAGGAAAGTGGCGGAATTCGAGCCAAATGCATCCCCACAAAGATCAAGCCTTTAAAGAAGCAACAACCCAGGAATAATGCCAAGAAACCTTCATCCAAAGGGTTAAAAGAGACTAGAAAAGTAGGAAGGTTATATAATGGCATTTCTACTAGCATAGAACATTAGATCATGGCATCAGTGCCAATAATGTCTCAAACACACTTGCTGACAAATTATCTCAAAGATCAAACTAATTCAAAGAAGAGCCAAATATCATCAAGGGAGATGAGAGGCAACATTTAATAGACACTATGGTAGTTGAATCACAAGTAACTCTCAGTAATGTGGAGGAGGGCACCCAACTAAAAATTGATCTAAGGAAACATTTGCAAGAATACATGACTTTTGAGATCACAACCAAAACTGAGCAAAGGACCAAGTATTCTAGATAGTCCATGATATAAGTTCAAATTGCTAAACTTGATGCAACAGATCTATATTAGGGCAAGGTTAATGCCCAAAAATAACTCAATCCACTTCCTTAGAGTGACTTACAACTGAAATATCCTTAACAAGAGAAAGGAGTAGCACTACAGAGTAAAACAATGTCCAAGTCTAGAGGCAAATATTGTGTGTTCATAGAATGATTCAATAAATTTTCAACTACCAAAATAGAGTAACCAGTGGCGACAAGACGGGTCTAAGATGCAGAATTTGTCGCATGAGGAGAAAATCCTATCTGAATTCCAAGAGAAAATTTTCTCTATTCTCATCCACAGTTTGGCATGAAAAATAGAGGAAGAGAAAGTTCATAAGACTCACTTGAACATGAAAATCCAATGTGAACCTTGGGTAAAATGAAAGAGGAGAAGAAGAGAGCACATGATTACATGCATTTCTCACAGTTTCAGGATTTTGCTACAGCAGTATGTTAGTAAGGCCATTTACTAGCCACAAGTCCGATATGGGACAAACTTTTTGATGAAATGAATCTTTGATGAAATGGAGGACACATACAACTAGAAGCAGACAATTAGTATGACCATGAACCTTGATGACACATCAATTTGCTTCGGCTAAACATCCAAGAGTTGGCATTCAACTTGGCAACATATCAATAAGCTCAAGCATAGAGCTCTAAAGGCCAGACGACCCATTAGATAAGAGTCTTTGTATCTAACTATGCAATCTTATGACTTATGGACAAGACCATTTTACTAGAACAACATGAAACTATACCACCAAGCTGAGTGGATAATTTTAAGATATAAACGCACTCCCTGACTTAAATCATTGAATAAGATGAGTGTCATACAAGATGACATTATTTTTCTAAGAGTTCAGAATCTCAAACATAAGTCAAAGCTGTGGGAATCTAGTAAGCTGAGATTATAACTCTAACAACCAAAAATTTGTCTTGTTGTCACTAATCCAAGCATCTCATGCAGAGCCAAAGATGTACAAACATGTATGAGCACCATCAGTCAAACTTTGCTTAGCTGGATTTTCCCAGAATAGTATGTTAGTAAGGCCATTTAGCAGATCTGTATTAGGGCAAGGTTAATGCCCAAAACTAACTCAGTCCACTTCCTTAGAGTGGGTTACAAATAAAATATCTGTACCAACAGGAAGGAGTAGCACTACAGAGCAAAACAGTCTCCAAGCCTAGAGGAAAATATTGCGTGTGCATAGAATGATTCAATAAAGTTTCAACTACCAAAATATAATAACCAGTGGGAACAAGAGGGGTCTAAGATGCCAAACTTGTCACATGAGGAAGAAATCCTATCTGAATTCAAGGAGAAATTTTTCTCTATTCTCATCCATAGTTTGGCATGAAAAAGAGAGGGAGAGAAAGGTCATAGGACTCACTTGAACATGAAAATCCAATGTGAACCTTGGGTAAATTAAAAGAGGAGAAGAAGAGAGCACATGATTACATGCTCTTCTCATAGTTTCGGGATATTCTTAGAACAGTATGTTAGTAAGGCCATTTACTAGCCACAAGTCCAATATGGGACATACTTTTTGATGAAATGAATCTTTGATGAAATGGAGGACACATACAAGTAGAAACAGGCAATTAGTATGACCATGAACCTTGATGACACATCAATCTGCTTCGGCTAAACATCCAAGAGTTGGCATTCAACTTGGAAACATATCAATAAGCTCAAGCATAGAGCTCTAAAGGCTAGATGACCCATCAGATAAGAGTCTTAGTATCTAACTATGCAATCTTATGACTTATGGACAAGGTGATTTTAATAGGAAAACATGAAACTATACCACCAAGTTGAGTGGATAATTTTAAGATATAAAAGCACTCCCTGACTTAAATCATAAAATAAGATGAGTGTCATACAAGATGACATTATTTTTCTAAGAGTTCAGAATCTCAAACATAAGTCAAAGTTATGGGAATCTAGTAAGCTGATATTATAACTCTAACAACCAAAAATTTGCCTTGTTGTCACTAATCTAGGCATCTAACGTAGAGCCAAAGATGTACAAACATGTATGACAACCATCAACCAAACTCTACTTAGCTGGATTTTCCCAGAACAATATATTAGTAAGGTCATTTAGCAGATTTGTATTAGGGCAAGGTTAATGCCAAAAACTAACTCAATCCACTTCCTTAGAGTGACTTACAATTGAAATATCCATACCAAGAGAAAGGAGTAGCACTAAAGAGAAAAAAAGTGTCCAAGTCTAGAGGCAAATATTGCGTGTGCATAGAATGACTCAATAAAGTTTCAACTACCAAAATAGAATAACCAGCGGTGACAGGAGGGGTCTAAGATGCAAAATTTGTCACATGAGGAGGAAATCCTATCTGACTTCTAGGATAAAATTTTCTCTATTCTCATCCACAATTTGGCATGAAAAATAGAGGAAGAGAAAGATCATAGGACTCACTTGAACATGAAAATACAATACAAACTTTGGGTAAAATGAAAGAGGATAATAAAAGAACACATGATTGCATGCTCTTCTCATAGTTTTAAGATCTTCCTAGAATAGTATGTTAATGAGGCCATTTACTAGCCACAAGTCCGATATGGGACAAACGTTTTGACAAAATGAATCTTTGATGAAATGGAGGACACATACAAGTAGAAGTAGACAACTAGTATGACCATGAATCTAGATCACACATCAAACTGCTTTGACTAAACATTCAAGAGTTGGCATTCAACTTGGAAACATATCAATAAGCTTAAGCATAGAGCTCTAAAGGCCAGACGACCCATCGGATAAGAGTGTTTATATCTAACTATGCAATCTTATGACTTATGGACAGGTCCATTTTACTAGGATAACATGAAACTATACCACCAAGTTGAGTGGATAATTTTAAGATATAAATGCACTCCGTGACTTAAATCATCGAATAAGATGACTGTCATACAATATGACATTTGTTTTCTAAGGGTTCATAATCTCAAACATAAACCAAAGCTGTGGGAATCTAGTAAGATGAGATTCTAACACTAACAACCAAAACATTGTCTCATTGTCACTAATCCAAGCATCTAATGTAGAGCCAAATATTTACAAACTGTATGAGCACCATCAACCGAACTCTGCTTAGCTGGATTTTCCCAGAATAGTATGTTAGTAAGGCCATTTAGGAGATCTGTATTAGGGCAGGATTAATGCCCAAAACTAACTCAATCCACTTCCTTAGACTGACTTACAACTGAAAAACCTGTACTAAGAGAAAGGAGTACCACTATAGAGCAAAATAATCTCCAAGTCTAGAGGCAAATATTGTCTGTGCATAAAATGATTCAATAAAGTTTCAACTACCAAAATAGAATAACCAGTGGCGACAGGAGGGGTCTAAGATGAAAAATTTGTCACATGAGGAGGAAATCCTATCTTACTTCGAGGAGAAAAATTTCTCTATTATCATCCACAGTTTGGCATGAAAAATAGAGGAAGAGAAAGGTCATAGGACTCACTTGAACATGAAAATCCAATGTGAACCTTGGGTAAAATGAAAGAGGAGAAGAAGAGAACACATGATTACATGCTATTCTCATAGTTTCAAGATTTTCTTAGAAAATTATGTTAGTAAGGCCATTTACTAGCCACAAGTCCAATATGGGACAAATTTTTTGATGAAATGAATCTTTGATGAAATGGAGGACACATACAAGTAGAAGCAGACAATTAATATGACCATGAACCTTGACGACACATCAATCTGCTTTGGCTAAACATCCAAGAGTTGGCATTCAACTTGGAAACATATCAATAAGCTCAAGCATAGAGCTCTAAAGGCCAGACGACCCATCGAATAAGAGTATTTGTATCTAACTATGCAATCTTATGACTTATGGACAAGACCATTTTACTGGGACAACATGAAACTATACCACCAAGCTGATTGGATAATTTTAAGATATAAATGCACTCCCTGACTTAAATTATTGAATAAGATGAGTGTCATACAAGATGACATTATTTTTCTAAGAGTTCATAATCTCAAACATAAGTCAAATCTGTGGGAATCTAGTAAGCTGAGATTCTAACTCTAACAACCAAAATTTGTCCTGTTGTCACAAATCCAAGCATCTAATGTAGAGAAAAAGATGTACAAACATGTATGAGCACCATCAACCAAACTCTGCTTAGCTAGATTTTCCTAGAACATCAGTATGTTAGTAAGGCCATTTAGTAGCCACAAGTCCAATATGGGACAAAATATTTGATGAAATGAATCTTTGATGAAATGGAGGACACATACAAGTAGAGCAGACAACTAGTATGACCATGAACCTTGATGACACATCAATTTTCTTCGGTTAAACATCCAAGAGTTGGCATTCAACTTGGAAACATAATAAGCTCAGTCATAGAGCTCTAAAGGCCAGACAACCCATCAGATAAGAGTCCTTGTATCTAACTATGCAATATTATGACTTGTGGACAAGATCATTTTACTAAGATAGTATGAAACTGTACCACCAAGCTGAGTGGGTATTTTAAGATATAAATGCACTCCCTAACTTAAATCATCCAATAAGCTGAGTGTCATACAAGATGACATTATTTTGCTAAGAGTTCAGAATCTCAAACATAAGTAAGAGCTATGGGAATCAAGTAAGCTGAGATTCTAACTCTAACAACCAAAAATTTGTCTCATGGTCACTAATCATTTCTAAATCATTGTTTTGGCTTAATTAGTTTTACATGCACAAATATATTGCACAATTCCCTGAGATAGAAGGGGCATGCATGCATGAGGTTTCCCAACTTATTGAAAGTCACAAATCTTTAGGAGAGCACACTCCCCTTTTGACTCAGTTATCTCTGTAGCCAGGTTCACTAGGGATTAGGAGTTCTTACACCCAGTAGAGGTGATGTTGTGCATGCATCCAAATTGATTGTACCTCTTTTATTCCTAGTTTACAAAATAAAAGAAGGTGCACAATTTTGAGGTCAAAGAATGAGTTTGGAGCTGTTGCTTTTGATTTCTATTTTCAGATTTATTAGAAAAGTAAAGATACTATTTTTCATGTTCAGAAGTACATGTTTTCTATTTTATTTTAGTAGCAGTATGTGTTTGTTGGTTAGGGCACCCCTAACAGAAATTATGATTGGTGTTTTTCAACTTTAATGATCTATAGTTATTAGATGAGTTTACAGTATAGAGTCTGCTCATCGTGGTCTGATTTTTGACATTTTATTCAAGTATGGTAGTTTATTTAAGTATTTCATGATACCTTTATCTAAGGGAAAGGATAATGGGTTGAAGATTACATAGAAACTGCATCATTCTGGTCGACACAAGTGCTTATTATCCCATAACCTTGTCCTCTAACAACTACACTATCACCTGGATATTGCCAAAAAATAGGTAATAGATAGAAAATCAAATCAGAGGGCTCTTGCAGAAGAGAGAATAATATTAGAAACAAATAGGCATACAAACTTATTAAATATGCAGAGTAATTTTGAACTATTTTGAAGATGGGATACTAATTTCCCATCCATTATTTTGACAAATAAATATAACTACAACATCCATAATTTTTATAAAGTTGAAGGTAGCATGACAATCTCGCTGAGACAAAAAGGAAAAAATGCATTAGTTAGAAGAAATAGATGTTTCTAATTGACATTAGGAACTGTGCTGGTAAAAAATGTGACCATTGTGAGCTGAGTCTAAAAATCAATTTGAGCTAGTGTAAAAAAGGTTCCAGGTGGATCCTCATGATTTTCAATAATCCTACTAAAACACATGTATCAAGAATTTCTCTATGGAGAAAAACATTATCTAAGTGAGATTTTAAAAAATGAAACTAAGGTTGAGAATTTTTTATTTAAAACCAAATGAAACTTAGATTAATATTTGTGTCATTAAAACACTCTCAAAAATTAGTCTAACTTTCTAATTACTTACATGTTTGGAAAGGATTCAATATACCAAACTTTCGATTCACCAAGCTTCTCTCAATGACCTTTGCCTCGAAGGACTATGATGGAGAATTTTTTGATGACTTAAACTTTAGCTAGCATAGTTTATCATACCTACATTAAGCAACGAAATATTCATCCATGGGAAAGTACATTTAGTAATACGTGCAACATAAATGCAATTATTAGTGGGAAATAACTATGGATAAGGTCAAGTTAGACATCGCCTTTTTTAGACAAAACCAAGGGTATTATAAAGTATTTTCAACACTCAAAAAAATCCAAAATAGTTTTCCAGATACATATGTCAACATATGAAATTTTACTTTTTGAGTAGTCACTCCATTATCCACTAACCATATTTCCTTATGAAACATGTTGACCACCATCCATTCTCATAAAATAACCATCGCTGGATCTTCCAAAATGTGAGGGATATGATAAAATTTGATCACTTTGTTATTTGGAATGTGTTTACCATTGTCTTATCACACCAAATGTCTTGGAGCTCAAGGACTCCAATAATTTTTAGTCAAAATAGTCATATTTCACCTCCTCACCAGGTCAGCCTTGCCTTGATGAAGTCTGCCTTCTTTGGGGCAATTTGACCCTGTGGAAGGAATATAAATAGAAGGGTAATTCAACCTATTTGGAATATATACATCCACAAGTTTGATCTATTTTGAAGTAACAAGAAAAATAAGTGTGAAGTCAAGGACAACAAGGAAAAATCAAAGGAAGAACAAAAATCAAAGTTTTGGGCATCTCTCTTTCACACAGGAAAATTTTCTATGGATTCTAGGCAACTTACAGGGGCTGAAATTTCTACAATGACTACAGATCAGAAATTTTGAGTTGTAGGAGGCAGAAATTCCAGTTGGAGCAAATCTGAAGGGTGTTGACTCTTGTTTAATTTGGCATAGTTTATCTATTTGAAAAGAGGGTTGACTTGGTGATTGGAGGAGGTATTTGTCTTGGTCAAAAGGTATTGGATTGTATCACTTTTACTTGGTTCTATTAGAGAAGAAAGGTTTGACTAGGTTTTGCCTTAGGAGAGGGGCTTCTCCCTGGCTAAGTGCCTACATATTGTGTCTCTTGTTTTTTTTATCTTCATGTATTTTTTATTTGATAATTGCTTGATGAACGACAACATAATAAAGAAGTAGATGAAACCATCACATATCATAGGTAATTATCAAAAAAGAGGAATAAAAACCATAATATCTACATACATTGACTTCTCAACATGGTATAAGAGCTAAGATCAATCATAAGGTAGCTGAAGATTACCATACTGTTGAAGGACGAGAGGAAGTTTCTAAGGAAGTCGAGCTAGAAGAATACCTACTCTAAATAATTTTTTGTGCAAATTACATTGAACAAAGTCAGCTAAACATGAGATCGAAGTCCTATACATGAGAATTTGAGATCAAAGACTTATGCATAAATTTAAGAGTTTTTGAGAGGTTCGAAGTACATAAATCTCAGGACCCATCAAACAAAGAATCTGAGAATCTAGGAATTGTTTAAGGGCTTGGTCTTGAGCTAAGTCAATAGGGAAACAAGACCACAAGACCATACGAGAGGACCAAGGTTATAAAACATTGAAATAATTCTAAGAAGCACACATCAGGTAGTCTTCTTAGCATTGTAGAAACTAAGATATTGGATTAAAAAAAATGGGAAAGCAACAAACATTGGAAAATGTATATACGTATTTGTGATTAATTAATGATTCTAATATGGTGCACTAAGCTGGGTATATCTGCATGGAGTGTTAGTACATATAGTTGGGATGTTAATCTATGATTACCTTTTGTAAGGTTTTAGTATTCTATATTCTGGTTCAAAATACTTACACACACAGTTTAAAGTTTTATTAAGGTTCTATAATTTGAATGATTTTGGGCATTGTTACAAGAAGCCCTAAACCAACAATCACAATGTGAAGGAGAACTCATAACTAAAAGAGTAGTAAATTCTATTCCTAAGCATACTCAACAAACCATAGGTTGAAGGTATAGGGATATTTCAAAGAGTCGAAAATTGCAATAAGAGAAGTTCACAAGTCCAAGAAAATTGTACTAATAGTTCAAAGTTTAAGTCACATCTTGAAGAAGGTTTGTGTATCCTATGATGGACTATTTGAAGGAATTGAAAGACCTTTGAACTCATTAGGCTCAAGAGTTTTAAGCTAGCAAAGAAGTGTCCCTAAACAAATAGAAGGATGGTAGTTAGGGGACCTATTGAAGCATCTATGACATACACTAACAAGAATTCGAAAAGAGCAGTAGTCAACCATCTTGAAAAAATTCTTATCTTGACTTCTTTTGAAGATACGAAACCATGAAAATAATAACTTATCCTTGGGAAGAAAATAAAGTCATCTAGAAAACAATTCTTTGCAAGGAAGGATAAGTACCTTTGAAGGTAGAAAAAGGAATGTCCAAAAACTGTCGATTCAAGAAAACAAAATGAAATCTCAGGAGCCATCAAACAAAGAATTTGAGAATCTGGGAATTGTTTAAGGGCTTGGTCTAGAGCTAAATCAGTAGGGAAACAAGACCACAATACCATAAGAGAGGACCAAGGTTCTAAAACATTGAAAGAATTCTAAGAAGCACACATTAGGTAGTCTTCTTAGCATTGTAGAAATTGAGAGATTGGATTAAAATAATTGGGAAAGAAACAAACATCGGAAAATGTATTTACATATTTGTGATTAATTAATGATTCTAATATGGTGCACTAATCTGGGTATATCTGCATGGAGTGTTAGTACATATAGTTGGGATGTTGATCTATGATTACCTTATGCAAGGTTTTAATATACTGTATTCTGATTTAAAATATTTACGCACACAGTTTAAAGTTTTATTAAGGTTCTATCACTTGAATGATTTGCGGCATTGTTACAAGAAGCCTTAAACCAATAGTCACAATGTGAAGGAGAACTCAGAACTGAAAGAGTAGTAAATTATATTACTAATCATAATCAACAAACCACAGGTCGAAGGTAAAGAGATATTTCAAAGAGTCGAAAATTGCAATAAGAGAAGTTCACAAGTCCAAGAAAATTGTACTAATTGTTCAAAGATTAAGTCACATCTTGAAGAAGGTTTTTGGATCTTGTGATGGACTATTTGAAGGAATTGAAAGACCTTTGAACTCATTAGCTCAGAATTTTTAAGCTAGCAAAGAAGTGTCCCTAAACAAAGAGAAGGATCATAGTTAGAGGACCTATTGAAGCATCTACAACATACACTAACAATAATTCAAAAAGAGCAGTAGTCAACCATCTTGAAAAAATTATTATCTTGACACCTTTTGAAGATAGGAAACCATGAAAATAATAACTTATCGTTGGGAAGAAAATAAATTCATCTAGAAAACAATTATTTGCAAGGAAGGATAAGTACCTTTGAAGGTAGAAAAAGGAATGTCCAAAAGCTGTCAATTCAAGAAAACAAACTAAAATCTCAGGAGCCATCAAACAAAGAATTTGAGAATATAGGAATTGTTTAAGGGCTTGGTTTAGAGCTAAATAAATAGGGAAATAAGATCACAATACCATACGAGAGGACCAAGGTTCTAAAACATTGAAAGAATTCTAAGAATCACACATTAGGTAGTCTTCTTAGCATTGTAGAAACTAAGAGATTGGATTTAAAAAAATGGGAAAGCAACAAACATTGGAAAATGTATATACGTATTTTGTGATTAATTCATGATTCTAATTTGGTGCACTAAGCCGGGTATATCTGCATGGAGTGTTAGTACATATATTTGGGACGTTAATCTATGATTACCTTTTGTAAGCTTTTAGTATATTGTATTCTGATTTAAAATAATTACACACACAATTTAAAGGTTTATAAGGTTCTATCACTTGAATGATTTTGGGCATTGTTACAAGAAAATCTAAACCAACAGTCACAATGTGGAGGAGAACTTAGAACTGAAAGGGTAGTAAATTCTACTCCTAAGCATACTTAACAAACCACATGTTGAAGGTATAGAGATATTTCAAAGAGTCGAAATTGCAATAAGAGAAGTTCACAAGTCCAAGAAAATTGTACTAATAGTTCAAAGTTTAAGTCACATCTTGAAGAAGGTTTGTGGATCCTGTGATGGAATTTTTGAAGGAATTGAAAGACCTTGAACTCTTTCAGCTCAGGAGTTTTAAGCTAGCAAAGAAGTGTCCCTAAATAAAGAGAAGGATCATAGTTAGAGGACCTGTTGAAGCATCTACAACGTACACTAATAAGAATTCAAAAGAGCAGTAGTCAACCATCTTGACAAAATTATTATCTTGACACCTTATGAAGATAGGAAACCATGAAAATAATAACTTATCCTTGGGAAGAAAATAAAGTCATCTTGGAAAGAATTCTTTGCAAGGAAGGATAAGTACCTTTGAAGGTAGAAAAAGGAATGTCCAAAAAATGTCAATTCAAGAAAACAAAGTGAAATCAAAATTATAATAGTAATCATTCTTTTTCTAGAATTTAAATCAATAGTTCATAATAACAATCTACACAGCTTTGATTCTCTCTAATTTTAAAACCTGTCTTGACTATGTTGAATTAATGACTAATTTTGAATAAATTGGCTAGACATCCAGCTTTCTAAATGCATTTTTGATGTTCGAGGCACTTTCGAAATGAATTTTCGAAGTCTGGGTTAAACTACAACAGGGGCATCACAAGGAAGAGTTTATACAAAACTACTTTCAAATGAAAATATGCTAAGGCTCAACAATAGATAATATAAGTTCTAATTCTAAATAAGGTTCTCTACAACCAATCCTTAATTTTAATGAGAATCAAAAACCATCATGAGGAGATTCAACTATAAATGAATTGTCTATAAATGAAAATTTAACAACATCACTGGACGTTGGCTCAGGGATGAGGTGCAGGAAAATATGCAAGGTAATGCACCATAGGGAGGAAAGTAGAGATTATATTGATAAAGAGAGAGAGGTCTTCTACAACATTAAGCCAACAACATTCCTTCCTTTGGTAGGAGTCAAAGAGGGTCAATCACTTAAGTTCTCCTAGCAATTTTTCGCACAATCTTGTAGTTAAAGGTTCTTTCTGCAACGAAGTAGCAAAATGATGCTCTATCAAAAAGATGTTTAATGGATTCCCTGAGTGTATATTTTATAGAGTTTGGGGCTTGGGAGGCCCCACCATCCTCCATGCAACCTTTTAAGTGGCCTCTTCTGAAAAAGCTTGAAAGAAAGGTAGCCTTGTGTGTGATTTGCTACTTTGCTTGGACTCTACACTCTACCATGTCAGTTTTGATGCTTGTCTAGTTTGGGTCACACTACTTTGGAAGAAGAACGAGTGACCTTGGTGGTAGTTGGTGGTAGGTGAACTTTTTTTAGTCTTTCCTAGTGTGGGCCACAGTGCTTTGGATGCAAAACTAGTGACCTTGTTGGAAGTTGGTGGCAAGTGAAACTTCAGATTTTGACACTAAAGGGACTAAAATTACTGATTTTGGCTATTTTTTTAAGTTCTAAGATCCTGCATAGGTTCTGAATCTTCACTGGAAGCAAAACCAGTGATTTTGGTGGCAATTAGTTGTAGGTGAAACTTAGGGCATTTACATTGAGGGGGATGAATTCATTGATTTTGGCCCTTTTTTAAAGGTCTAAGCTACTACATAGGTCCTTCATCTTCAATGTTTGAGTGATAAGGGACCCAATGGTGTCCTTTATGTCATGTAATGGTCGAAACATTAAAAAGATGGTATAGGCTAGTTGACTCGGTGTTAAGACTACACTATATTACTAAAGAAGGGATATGATATGTTTCCCACTCACCCACATTATTGGAGGGTATATGAGAAAAGTAAGATAATTATTAGCAAAAAGATGAATTGTGGGAATGTGACTTTTTTCCTCCTGTTGTGGAAAAGTTGGCCAATAAACCCTATTAAAGTGCTTTATTTGGTTGGTTTTCTTCTCTATTTTGTAAGGGCATGAGTTTGCCCTCTCTTTTGTGATAGTTTTTCACCATCAAGGCTTTTGTTTTGATATGTTAGGGTTAGTGGGACATTTTTAAAATAATTTTTTTGAATGTAAAAGATACTCAACATCCTAGAAATGTTTCCAGTGTGGTTTCTGATTTCCAGAAATGCACTCCAGACCCACCAGAAACCAATTTCAAGGATGCAAAGAATAAAAGACTACTAAATTGAAAAGTGTTCCATTTTGCATCAAATATTTGGAATTAGAACTTTGATTGATACAATGTTGAGCTATATAGGTGGAGCTTTATAAGTGGCAAGGACACATCAGAGATTTCACTGCCTGATCAAGGTAATAACTCTACTGTAAATAAATGGAGAAACATACATGTACACACATTTGTGTTGTTGACATGTGAATGCTTAAGAAAAATATCATTGTTGTTGATTGGTTATAAAATCTCATAATTATGAGTAATCTGACTTAAAATGACAAACATTGGTACTATTTTAGAGAAACTTGATGATTAACTATTTGGGAATAAATACCCTTGAGTGTTCTCAGAGCAAAGAATTTAGATTTGAGTGGGTGTATCCTATGAACTGTTTCAGTCATTCTAGGTCTGAATCTGGTTTCATTAGGTGATATGTGGAGGCATAAGGTGCCATAATGAGAAGTCTTTATGTTCGTCCTTTCATGGTAAACCTTTCTTTCCAGGTAATTGGGACTTAAAATCACAGAATGTAGGTTGAGGTATGAGGTACAGAAAAATACCTAAGGTAATGCACCATAGGTGCCAGAGATAGATATATTGCTCAGCATGTCAGGGAAGAGGCCTGCAGATGTTTCTTGTCATAGCCTAATGAAAGTTTGTAACAAGAGGTGCATTCACTTTAATGACTTAGCTAATACTAGCCAATTACAGTGACGTTTTTGGTTTTAAATTTGAAATAAAATATGCAATAATATTACAAGTGGACTTTTAACGCCTCCTTACCAATTGGTTTTCTGGAACATGTGCTACTCTAGAACACGTTCATTACATGAAAACACTTGGAAGGCTTGAGGAAAGCCATGGCCATGACCAGAATTCCTCTTTGATTGTGGATGTTGGTGTGATTTCATAGCATAAATCACGTCCATGAAATCAACATTGAATTGATTTGATGTTGAGACAAGAAATCCCAGGCACTAAGGACAACAATCCCATATCTGTGCACATTCTCTAAACTAAACGAAACAAAGGAAAGATCTGAGGAGGCGAAAGCTTAAAGAACAATGTGTAGAACCAAAGATAGGCTAACATCCAATAAATAACACATCAGACCATGTAAAAGTGTTGACACATATGCACCAATGTTGATGAAAGATAACTAGTTGGGTTGCAATTACAGGGATCATACAGAACTACATTGGGAGGAAAATTTACAGAAAGGAAGAAAAATAGATGGAATTCTTACCAATATTCAGAATTTACTGTTGAGAAGAAATGAAAAGTCATGGAGGAGTGGATGGGTCAAAGTTTTGAACACAATCCACAAGCCAGGGAGGAGTGGATGTGTGGGAGTATTGAAAACAATCCATAAATCAAGGAGGAGTGGAACAATTAACAAAAACCATGAATCAAGGACTAGAGAGGTGGGAGTTTTCCTTTTACCTAGGAATCTGGTTCAGTAAATATTGATGAGGAAGTGATTGAGAAACCTAACCTAAATGATATTACATACTAGAATAATGATTTAGATAAGAAAGACAACCCTGATTACTACAATACAGGAAGGCACTTTCCTTCTATTACAGGTTGTGCAAGATCCTTAAATCCAATTGATCCACATGTGCCATCTTGGCCAAAGGATGATGAAGCAGTGAAATTCAGAGTAGTATTGCAGTACCAAGATCTGGCATTAGAAGAAGCTACTCTTAATGATGGTATTTTGTTTTCTTTTCTTTCTTTCTGTCTGTAGGAACTCAGTGGGCCTCATAGGCCTCACACTGTGTGAGAAAGAGTTAGAATATTATAGAATATTTAGTTATTTCAGTTCTTGCAAAATATCTACAGAATTTTTTAAAGTAATTTTTATTTATAAATCATTCGTTTTTGAAGTAAAGTCTACTTATTTTCATAATTTGATGTGTTTCACGGATCCAAAAATAGAGAAAAATTAAGTGGAACGGGAACTTACTAATGGTGACATCATTGTCAGGTTCTAGAGCATCTTTCCAATTTCCTTGGAGCCGAGTAAGGTGCAAAGGATTCTCAGGATGGCTCTAGAAGCCACAATGTTGGCATTATGAGCATTTAAGTTTTTTCATTCGGGTTTTCTGCTCAGTTTTTCTGCTCTTTCTCATTTATTACTCATTTATTATGATAAATTTCCTCTCAAACCCATCAAATGCCAATGCCATGCCTGCAAACAGTAACAAAATGCAACACAGTGATCAACACCTAAACATTCAGAGATCAACACCTAAACATACAAGTGTGATGCAAAAAAATGATGGATATTGAACTAAAGATCCGAGTTGTGTGTACTGCTCTTTTTGTAGAGGACTAAAAATGAGGGAAAACGCAATGAAGTTAAAAATAAAACATACCTTGGCACTATCAATGGACTATAGATCATAGGGGGTTTTGATATTGGGTTTGCTACTGGTAAAACCCTCATTCACAACCCTCTAAAATCTCATTTTCACTCCCACCTGTGAAAAGTGAACAACCATTATTCTAAAAAATGAGGATGGGGTTTGGAGGGGTTATGTAAAACAAAATTAATGCTTAATTGTTTTAAATATGTCAAAATTTTCTTTCCTAAATAATAATAAATATTCATTTAAATACATTATTTTATTTTCACTTTCATACTAAGTTTTTAGCTTCATTTGAGAAACTAGCATCCTCATGCATGTTTTTGGTGGGCTTTGAAAGCATTTATGGTATATTTGGTGTATTGATCATCAAAATTTTAATCTAATTTTAAGATTAGTATTTTTATGTAATAATGTTGTTGTTAAAGTTTATGGAGGCAGATATATTATATTTTTGGAATCTAATTTTAAGATTAGCATTTTTATGAGCTATACTTCCTAGAAAAAGAAAAGAAATGAAGAATTCAAAATTCTCTTGCGATTGAAATAAAATATAATGATAATATTGATAAGAACTAGAAAAGAGATCTTCCTCACTTAGCATGATAACACTATTGTTATCGATTCAGCATGGAGGGTATGGATCTAGACGTCGTGGATTATTTGCCATATCCTTACTTGGAGCAGGCCATTTTCCGTAGCCCTAACCCTAGATCAGTTCTTGTTTCCTCTGCACCATCCAACTCGAATTTGGCATCAGTTATCTCCCTCCATAGGCTTGTGGCCTCCACCCTTCACATTGGGACCCTCTACATTGACTCACCCGTCGTTGACTACCCACCACTGTCTCTTAGAACCCTTAACCTTTTGGCTAGCTGTCCGTCCCCTCTTTTCGACCCTGCACCCCCTACAGATCATTGTTTTACCAAAAAACCTACATCTAACCCGGGAACTAACCCGGATGCAGCCGCAAAGACATAGAAGACCTTCGACCACCTCGATTGCTGCAAGGCGACACAAGTCACAACTCATCCTTCTAGCTGTTTCAATACCCTGGTAATCCGAGTTAGGTCAGTGGAGCCTCAACCAAAAGCAGATTGTCCCTTAGATCCATTATAGGATCACCCTACTGCACCACGTACAGGGAAGAGGAAAGCATGGTGCATCAAGGCATCTGGAAAGGATTACACCATAAAGTTTAGGGAAGGACTCATCATGGGTGAAGTAGCCAACAAAGTAGGGAAAGTCCTGGTGGGTAGGGTTCACGGAAGAACCTACATGGTGGAGCAATTGGGGTTCTGGGTTAAAGAGATTTGGGGATAGATTTTCATACAACTCCTAGATGTTCAGATACTTCCTCGTGGGTGGTTTAAGTTTCATTTTTCCCTTCAGGAATACACTAGCCTAGCTCTTGCACGATATTGGCATATCAAAATGGCTCCAGTGCTGCTCAAAATATGGAGCCCTCTCTTTGATCTAAAAAGAGAGCAGATAGGAGCTGGACTTCAATGTGTACGACTACTAGGTTTACCACTCCTGTACTGGTCTGAAGAAGTGTTCATGCAAATCAGGAATACCCTTGGCACCTTCTTGGATTATGACAAATCCATAGTACAGTCCAAAAATCGAACCCTAGCTCGTATTATGGTGCACCTAGACACCTGGAAGGTTCTGGAGGAAAAAATTACTCTACAATGGCATAACTTCACTAGGGTTCAAATCCTTGATTACGAGGGTGTGCCTTTTATATGTTGACGCTACCACAAGGTCGGGCATTGGTATAAGGAATGTCCTCTGGTCTCGAAACCCCTAAAATCAATTATGGAAAAGGAGGAAGGCATTGGTAGGGATACCTGTAACATCCCTAGGAAGACACCATCTATAATACCTACACCATCTCGGAAGACAAACCCATCTTAGCCAATCCAGCAATCTACAGGCAACTCTTTGGGTCCCCCATCTCCACCTCTGACTCGAGCCAGGGCAGCAGCTGAAGTGACTTGAACATCAGGTACTCCTCTCCCCTCTATCCCTGTTCTATCTTCTGCTTATGAATTTTCTGCACATCATTAGCATAATGCATCAGTACAGGATCGATCCACCTCTCCCTCATCTATTCATTGCCCCCTTCATTCCCATCACCTGGTTTACTGGACCACTTCCCCTTCCATAAATCTGGAGGCCACCTCTTCCCCAACATCACCTCCCCCGACTCCCCATCATCCTTATAACCTGCAATCTCGCCCTCCCTCTGGGGGTTCTCATACAACTTTCTTAGGTCTTGGTCTGTCGCTCCCCTCAATGACTATCAAACCCCTTTGTGGGTGCAAATCTTACCTTTCACATGCTATTCTTCAGGCTGGTGCTGAGGTGGTCTCGGGAAGGCAATGTTCATTAGATCAGGTTCTTAGAGAAAATAATACCCATGACATGGTTCCCCCATGAAATGCTTATCTTTTAATTGCAAGGGTATGGCTGGCTCGCCCAAAAAGCTAGCCCTCCACAGGTTATTTATCTCTGAGCCTGTAGACATTATCCTTCTTCAAGAAACCCTCGATGAAGCTCAACACATCATTCAAATTTTGTAGAATCTAAGCCTGGGATGGGAATTCCTTGCACTAGATGCTATTGGACATTCAGGTGGATTGGCTTTCGGATATAATCCCCCAACCATAAACTTTAATTCGGCTTGGGGAGGAAATGGGTTCATTGGTATCAACTTTGTTTCTGTTGGGCTGGGTATGGATCTTTGTGTTATGAATCTTTATGGGCCTTGTCAAGGATGGGAGGCCTTCTGGAATCGGCTTCTAAATCTCTCTCTTACCTCATATGATAATCTCATCTTGTGTGGGGACCTAAATTTTTCCATTGGATATAGTGACTCCTAGGGATCATCGACACAGATTGACCCACTCTCTGATATCATGGAAAACCTTCTTGATCAGGCTCACATCACAGATATTCCTATGAACAGACCCCTGCCAACATGGAGTAACAGAAGAGTTGGTGAGGCAGCCCTCGCTAGAATATTGGACCGTTTCATCCTCAAATCTCCGATTATACAGAGATTATCTCATTATAGGCAGTGGGTTGGAACTAGAGGCGTCTATGACCACTCACCCATCTACCTAGAAATATTTGGTCCTCCTATTAAGCCCAAAGCCCCATTCAAATTCAATTCATCTTGGCTTCTGGATCCCTCCTACACAAAATTGGTTTCAAACTACTGGATGCAAAACCCTCCCCCTCGAGCACACACTTGGGCTGAGGGATTCTGTCATAACCTTCTACATCTCAAGAAGCTCACTATCAAGTGGGCAAAGGGAAAACTCCAAAGGGATACCCATACCCTCACCTATGTTGAGTCATCCTTGGCACATCTTATGGATGACCATAACAGGGATTTCTTAAGTATTGAAGCTAAGTCAAATATGACTGAGCTAGAAAATCAAAGAGCAAGAATTCTGAAGGAAAGAGAGGAAACCTGGAGACTCAAGAGTAGAGTGATCTAGCTCAAAGCAAGGGATGTGAACACATGGTACTTCTGGAACATTACAAAGGGGAGAAAATCCTCCAACACTCTATGGAAAATGCCCACACCACATGGAGGTATTGCAAAAAATTTCAATCAATTATCTCAGTTGGGTATCTCACATTTCAAACATCTCTACAAGGAGCCACTTGACTCAAACCTTGTTGATATCATTCAAGTAGCAAGGCATTTCCCAATCTTTGTAGATCCGGATGCGGCAGCTGAGCTAACCTCTCCTATTACTAGAGATGAACTTGAGGGGACATTAAATGGTTCAAGAAAGATAAAAGCCCTGGCCCAGATGGTTGGTCCATTGAATTCTACTTAGCCTTTTTTGACATCATTAGGAATGATCTTCTCAATGTAGTTGAAGAGTGCAGGACATCTGGTAAGATTTATGAGGATATCAATGCCACCTTCATTTCTCTTATACCAAAATATAACTCACCTACATCCTTCACTGATTTCTGCCCCATCTCCCTTTGCAATACCCTATACAAAATCATTGCAAAGATCATTTCAAATTGGGTCCGCCCTATACTCTCCTATCACATATCTCTAGAGAAATTTTCCTTTCTCCAAAATAGACAGATCCATGAGGCCATAGGCACTACCCAAGAAGCCATTCACTCTATAAAAATAAGAAATCTGAAAAGCATTATACTCAATATTGATCTTGCTAAGACTTTTGATCATGTCAGCTAGCTCTTCATTAAGATAATCCTGATCCATTTAGGATTCTCTGCTGCATAAACTTAGCATCCTTCAGTGCACTTATTAATGGTTCTTCATCCCACTTATTTCATGTCGAACATGGACTCCGACAAGGAAGCCCTCTGTGTCCCCTTCTGTTCCTTATAGTGATGGAAGGTATCAGTAGGCTCATTGGCATTGCAAAAAGGGAAGGCAAACTCAAAGGACTAAAAATGAACGAACTCTATCATCTCACACATCTCCTCTTCATTGATGATGTTATGATCTTCCTCGATGGCAACATCAAGGACTCTACTTCCTTCCATGACATACTTATTCTCTTTGAAAAAGCCACTGGTATGGATGCAAATTAGACCAAATCTATTATTACTTTGTCTCACACCCCCTCACGAGGATAGAGCAACCCTCCATTTTTTCCATTATCAGTTGCATAATCTCTCGGATGGCTTGAAATGCTTGGGTTTTAGGATCAAACCCTGGAGTTACTAGATTGCTAACTTGATCTGGTTAGTGATCAAAATTGAGAAGAGATTGAAAATTTAGAATCATCGATTTTTATCAAGATCTAGGCATGTTGTCCTTATAAAATTAGTACTGGAAGCCACTACCATATATTGGATATCTCTCACTTGGATTCCTTGGGGAATAATTGGATGCATCCAACAGAAATGCTGCAGATATCTATGGAATGGAAAAAAGGAAGGAACAACTTTTGCATGGGTGAGCTAGAAAAATGGGTGGGGGTTAAAATACCTGTCTGTTTTTTCCCAAGCTCTTGCAGCCAAGATGAGCTAGTCCCTTCTCACTTCACAGAATCTATGGACGACTATGTCATATCATAAATACAATTGGCTGCAACAAATACTAGATTGGGTTCGTCTACCAGACTAGCCTTGTTTGGGCATTTCTGTAGTATGGAAAGCAACCATACAAACGATGCCTTTCATGAGTTCTAGCTTGGCATGGTGCATAAACAATGGTGCATCTGTTTGTATTTGTATTGACCCATGGATAGGAGGGGGAAACAAATATCAGTTTCCACCTGATCTCATTCAATACCTTCATCTTAGAAATACCACGACGGTTGCACATATTGATGATCATGAGCACATCACTATTTTGAAACAAAATTAGAGGTCAACACTCGAAATTGATATTTGTATTCAACGGAAATAGTCATGGGAATCATATCTATCAGCTTTGTCTAAAGCTCGTGTGAATTTAATTAATGACCCAGATGTACTAGTATGGTTACTAGCTGAACATGGGAAATACACCCCAAAGCTGGGCTACACCCACCTCCTCTTGGATCGCAACCTACACTTACTAAAGCAAGGTGGCAACAGATCTGGAAAATGAAAACTCCTCCCTGGGCACGCCTCTTCATGTGGAGTGCTTTATGCAACAAAACGCCTACAGGTGAAGCCCTTTTGCATAGATCTATTCATGCTTCGATCTGGTGTGTTCTCTGCAAACAAGACTCTGAATCCAACGAGCACCTGTTTCTGCTTTGTCTGTCTGTCACTCAATTTTGGAAATCTACCATGCAACATCTCTCCTTACAGAATGCATGGCAAGGCCCTTCTATCCTCCAAGCATGGAACAATTGCATCGCAGCACACCAGGGAGCAAAGGAACAATGGCTACCTCTTATCCTCTATTGGAATATATGGCTTACCCAAAACCATATTATTTTCAAGAATGAAACTATCTGTTGGCCTTTTATGATCATTGCAAAGGCTATGGCAGCTTATCATGACATTCTAGAAGAGGTAAATCCCCACATCTGTAGAACCTTGGCCCCTAGTCAGATTGATAAAACTAAGCCATGGGCTTTCTTCGATGGAGCAGCCCTACCTCATGGTTGCAGAGGGTGTTTCATTCTATACATCTTTGACCAACACTTCTATAATGTCCAATTAGGACTAGGGGAGGGAACAAACAATTTTGCCAAGCTTATTACCCTCTGATATCTGCTCCATTTTGCATTAGCTCATGATTGCTCTACCATTAACATCTATGGGGATTCAAAAAGTATTATCAACTAGCTCAAAATTAAAAGTCATTATCATGCTATTTCACTTCAAAATGTTCTGGATGAAGTCTACAATTTCAAAGCAGTGTTTAACTCAGCCTCTGGTCATCATATATATAGGGAATATAATGAATATGCTGATAGACTTTCCATGGAGGGCATGCTACTACATCGAGGCTTGTGGATAATCTTTGAACAGATAGGAGCAAATTTCTACCAATACCACCATAGGCCATATATAGACTAGGATTACCATAGGGTGGAAAGGCCCTAAATATATATAATTTTTTGTTGTTTTATGATAGATTTATCCAAAACATGTATATATATATATACACACACACACACACACACACACACACACAGATATATATATATATATATATATATATATATATATATATATATAGATATATGTATAATATATATATCTATATATATATATATATATATATGTATATATATATATATATATATATATATATATATATATATATATATATATAATATATATATATAATATATATATATATATATATATTTTCTGATATATAGACAAAACAATCTGAATATGTACAGGGATTCCTACAGAAAATGCCTTGGCCATTTATATTTTTGACACAACTAGATTCGAAATGGTCACGGGCCAACAGTACTCGCATATGGCTCAAGCATCTACTACATGTAATTTTTCCACATAATGGAAGATTACAATTTTTCCATTGGAAAAAAAAGATTAGCATTTTTATGTAATAATTTTGTTGTTAAATTTTATAGAGATAGATATATTATATTTTTGGAATTTGAATGTTATTTTATTGTTAAATTTTATGAAGGTAGATATATTGTATTTATGGAATTTGAATGTTATTATAAAGAATCACATTTCTTGTATTGAGAACATTTAAGTGTAAGAAGGAAACATATGTTTTCAACTTGTTTTTATTGAAAATATTTAAGTGTTCTTGCATATTAGGTGGGTGCCAACAAAAGGGAATCTATAGTAAGGATTTAATAATTAAAAACAAGTGTTAGTTTCTTCAATATTATATGACAAATTTGGAAGGAGTAGGGTAGCACCCTTCTTTAGGTTAAATATATCCAAATTTTTGTGTGAATGGGTTTGTAAGACCCTAAGTTGTTATCTTGAGAAGATGGAGTCCTTTCAAAGTCACTCGCATAGTTTAGGTTGTCATAAGAAAAGTAGGTGTTTTTCCTTAAGATGTAAACATTTCATTTTAAGCAGTGTGATAATGTGGTTTTAGCGAGGCATTAAAAGATGGAACGAGCATGCACATTTGGGATTTTAGTGTTATGTTCTACTTGAGGCATGGGTGCACGTCCAAAAAGTCTCTAGCAAGGGTTGAAGAAGTGGAATAGTTATAGGGGTTGGGGGGTTGTGGTCTCACTTAGAGGTGTAGACAAGCAAGTTATGCACCATGAGAAGTTGTGAAGCTAACTTAAGACATTTTACAAGTTGTGGGAAGGAAACTTGGAATTGGTACTAAGTGAACATTCCTTGATTGAAGTTGATACCCTCTCCTTGCACTACCACTTTGCAAGGCGAAGAAGAAATGTGAAATATATGTGCAACCCGCTAAAGAAGTTGACAAGGTTAAAGCAACATATATAGGTGGTTTTTTGTGTTACAAAAGGTGTTGGAACTTTTAAGGTGACCATTAGAGTAGATTTCCCATGGAGTGTTAAGGAGGTACAACGATTTGATAAGGATTGAAGTACATAAATCTAAAAAATAGGCCATATTGGGTTAGGATACTACGATTTTTGGACATCCAAAGTTGAAGGTGCATTTAATGGAGGTGTAGTCTAAGTGCCTTGGGTGTGGGCCACTTCTTACGGGTATCTTGGACTTTTGTTGTGTGTTATTGGTGTTAGTGAATTATGTTTGATGAGCACTTGCTAGAATGTGTTCCATGAAGGAAACTGTCGCACACAAGTTTCAGATGGCTTGACCATTTTGCATTGTAAGGTGTCTTATGCCCTAGTTTTGAGGAGAAAATTAGAACCATCTTAGAGTGTGATGGGTTGTACCATGGAATTTGGTCCACTTGCATGGGTTGAGGTGTAAAGGTACCCCATGTTGAGGGAAACGATTCCAATTCTTATCTATATAGAGTGTTTATGATATAAGATTAATGATTTTTTGTGAGGGAATGGAAGAGGGAGATAATAAAGAAAAGGCATTGAAGTTTGTTGTAAATCAATCAAAAGAAAGGAAAAATGTCTCTTATTAGCAAAAAATTTAAAGTTTCCTCTTCAATAGGACTAAATTTTTGTTGGAGCTAGGGATTTTGCCTCTCAAAAGCATTGATTGCGTACTCTAGAATTCCAAGATCCAACATATCCAGAATAATCCATTAGATAGATTTGTCATCGACAAAGGTTGTAAAGGCTAAGGTGCAAATATCCCCTTTTTAATGTGGGTTTTAAACCTTCCTTTTGAGAATGCTAAAAGAAAGTTCATGATCTTGAAAGGAGGTCCTTGGTTTTACCAAAACCAAATTCCAATTCTTAATCCATGGGGTGATTATTTATATTTGAGTTTGGCCATGAATGCGGAGATCTATATTTGGGTCCAGTTATCACTATGTTGTTTCACTTATGCGTTGAGAAGGTATTAAGGGCTATAGAGGATAAGACGCTTATTTTCCAATACCCTTCCCTTAAAACATGGTAAAGAGATTATGTGCCCCATTTTTTGTCATAATATTTCTACCATAATCTCTTCCTATGAGGATGCCCTTAAAGGGAGGGTTTGTAAAGGAAGTGGAAAAAAAAATCATGTTGAGTCAAAGGAGGGGCATAGATTGTAGGTGTCTCGTGAGGTCTTCACAAAGGTGAAGGGGGATGGAGTTTACCTCCAATTGCAACGCCTTCTATTCCATCATTTGAGGTGCTAAAGGGCACTAAATTTAAGGTTCATAGGTGAAAGCTCACGAAGATCTTAAAAAAGGGAAGGTAGGTGTGATTTAACGTAGGATTAATTCCATAGACTGCTGTATTATTCAAATTGGTTTAATAGAATGAATATTGGGTTGTACATATTTGTACAATATTTTTTTTTAAAACATTGTCTATACTTGTGCATGTGTAATTTACTTATATTTATTTTCGACTGTGCAAAGTAGCTTTTGTTGAGATTCTTGGTTTGGTAGCATTGGAGATTCTAAGATTCTATCCTAGACCCAAGATCATGGAAATTCAAAATGGTATCATAGGGTGTCTGAGCTACTTTGGAAGACAACGAATTAGAGTGTGCACAATGAAGTACAACTTTAGAGGGAGTTGGTCACATTGTAAGTGACAACGTCGAAATTGCAGGCTAGTCTCTAGCACGAGGACAAGTTGGAGAGGTTGTCCAACTATATTCCATGGAAGGAAAGGATCAAGTTGGTCTTGTAGGTCAACAAGATCTGGGAGTTCACTATGGAAGCCGTCAAGAAGCCAACTGATGTAAAGGAGCTGGAAGTGTCCAGGAAGAACATTGCACATGAGATGTGGATGGCTCTTCAGAATTTTTTCTAGGTTAAGAACGAGAAACGGATACTAGTATTGGTAGATAAGTTGAAGTACACCAAGACGATATAGGGTGAAGGAATGAATTCATATCTAACGATATTTTCTAAGGTCAAAGATGAGTTTGTTTTCATTGGTATTAAGAAGAGGAAGGTCATTATGATTAGTTTCAACTTGATGCGAATGTAAAGCCACTTTGAACACACCAAGGAGGATCTGAAGGGCAACATTTGGTACTCTTGTGCATATGTGGTTAAACAAAAAGGCCCCTTTCATTTTCATGAAGTGTTCCTGGTTCAAATCCATGTTAGAGTCGAGGCCC
Organism: Pinus taeda; assembly: GCA_000404065.3. Lineage (NCBI taxonomy): Eukaryota > Viridiplantae > Streptophyta > Pinopsida > Pinales > Pinaceae > Pinus > Pinus taeda. Next base: position 40,797 of record APFE031193522.1, on the reverse strand, counting down.
TGAAAAGATGAAGTCTAAGTACATTAAATGCACTGTCTATAAATAACCTCTCTAACAACCTAACACAAACATATAATGATGTCATTTACATTGGAGGTGTAAATTACTTGAATTGTGTTACAACTTTAATTGCTCCCCACAATATAGAGTCCAAAGCAACATGCCAAGATCTGTCAGGTGCTATGGTGTGCCAATGCATATCAAGGAGTATTATGGAGTGTCAGCGAAACACAAGGGATTGTTAGTTTCAAATGCATGGAAATGAATGAATAAGAGTGTGATAGGGAGTGCTAGTGAGTTATAGGTGTGCTAAGGAGGGAGTGAAAAGGTATGTTAGGTAGTGCTAAGGAATGCTAGAGTGTCAGGGCGACATGGAAAGATTGTGCCAAATGCCAAAGTGTGGTAATGTGTGCCAGGGAGTGTTAGGGAGTGTCCCCTTGGATTTCTTTGAGATCAAGCGAGGCAAAGCTTTTTCATATGGTTGTTTGGATAAACCAATTTGTTGTTCCCCATGAAGTTAGTGAGGTTCAACAAAACAAATAGGAGAGGCTTTTAGTAACCACATAGTTGATGAGGTGGTTAAACTAAACTATCCACCATGAAAGGGCACCACCATGAGAGCAGTTATGGTTGAGAGCTATGATTGAGAGCTATAAAAACACCAACTCCTTCTTGCCTACTATTATGGTTCATTATGTGAACCCCTCCTTCCTTGTAAATAGTTAGCATGATAGTTACTCCAGCAGATCCCTCTCATTTCACAATTTTCCATAGTGTCAAAATCTAATTTTGAGTGGTTCAATGAGGAAATCCCACATTGCCGATATCAAATGGGAAAACTGGCATTTTTGGGGGTTTCCATAATAGTGGTAGGATGCCTTTGATTGAGAGGCTCGATGAAACTTGCATCGATACATTGAACTTTTCCCATCCAATTATGATGGTCCGCATCCAAAATGTGAACACATCCTTCCTTCCTTACTTCCTGATGTAGGGTTTCAACCTATCAAGTGTTATATGGAGGAAGGTTGGAGGCTTGTCAGAGCCATTAAGTGTTTCCTATTGATTTATGATTTTTTCACCCCATGTTAAAGTGTGTATCTATGCAAGAGGAGGGTTTCAAATCGGTTCAGCGTGTCTAATGTTCGATATGATAATATTCTTTTTCATAGTCTCCACATCAAAGCTAATTTACATCACTGATAAGTATCTCCCTGGCCTATGCATAAGAAACCCATACCATACATGTTAGGGATGAGTATAGTCCTCCTATGTGTGTGTGGATGCTGGTCTAACCTTTTGAGATAGGCAGAGATAGAGATTGCCTGATATCTAATTTTTACTTGTCTTCCATCAAGGGACAAAAATAAGCTGCTATGGCATAAAATAAGGCATAAAAGAAGATAAGCACCAACAAGGGGTGAAAAAAAGTTCATCCAAAATATAGCATTAGCCAATTGGGATGATGTTACCACTACTCGTTGATTATATTCAACCAAGAATTCCTTCCTGCTAGCTAAGGTTCGCAGTGAAAACCTCTTCTCATCCTTACAACTATGATGAAAATAATCCATCAATGGGACCAGATCATCTTATCTTAAATCAAAACCCTTATCGTTTGGCATTTTGCAATACCCAAAATCTATTTTCTATGTATGCGATGATCATTATTTTTCTTCCTTGAGGATAAAAAAGAAGATGTATCATTTAGTTGGAATGGAATTTCCTAAAATTGATCTCTAGGGATATCCCATAATCAAAAAGAAAAATTCCAAATATATGTGATATAGATGACCTATTTGAGGTGTCCTTGATGAGATGATTAAGCATCATCCCATAGTAGAGCTGCTAGTAGTGTCCCAAGATGAGCCCTACTATATTATAGCAACATTTCTCCTCATGAGATAAAAATATGTTGTTGTTGGGCGTTACATATCCAGCATGCATAAGTCATGTTCAATCAAGAGGTAGGTGATCTCCTTAGCACACCCGCATCGTTCCCAATACCTACCTTCGTTTGCTTGAATGTGTAGAACTAATAGTTGCAAAAGAAGGCTAAACAAATGGCATGTGCCTAATAAATTTGTATTTTCCAGGTTCTTTTAAATGAGTAAATTTTAGGGCATTAGTCCAATAATAATATAGAAAATTCTCATTTCAATCTTAAAAAATATAAAAATTCTTGTTTCTAGAATTTTTTGATATTCAACTTGGTGGACCTCCAAGTTGGCATCGTTGACCTCAAGTTAGACAAAGGGAGACTTTGGGTTGGGCACAATATTTTTTTGCTAATAGATTGGTTGGGTTCCCAAGTCACAAAAAAAGTAAGGCTATATGTGAGGGTGTTAGTGTCAATCAGTTCAGCCTATCACCAGTGACCAAATATGCTCTTACAAGGTGTTGTTAAGGTGTCAAGTCAAATTTTTGTCATTTCAGTGAGTCTTCAAATAAAAATTTTGTCATTGGCTAGTGTGTCTAGGGTTATTTCCACTCTCTCAAGAATTTCATATGCCGGTCACTTTCATCACTAAGTTGAGTCTACCATCATGAAAACATCATTAATATCACTTCTGTCACATCATCATGGTCTCCATTCAGCTCAGTGTCACCATTAGGTCATTAAGGTTAAGGTCACAAAATCAGTCATTTCATGTATAAATTCGGCAAATGAGGAGTAGCAATAGGTAAATTTGTTCAATACCACTTGATTTCAAATGTAATTTATGTTTTTATATGTAATCAGGTTCCTAAGGTTCTACAGCTATAAGAAGAGGTCCTAAGGCTACAAAACTCGAAAAGAAAGCGAATTGGTGAGGTGGGCCATCCTACCTCATTAATCACTTAAACACTAAAAGAAAATTATAAAAGCACATGGAGGAGATCATTCACACTCATTTGTACTTATCTACCATCCTAGCATTGAGCTCTCCCCTCTCCTTTGCAAAAAGTTGTGATTCCATAGCCCTCACTGGCAAAAATTGACTCTCACTGTGCATAGAGAGCCTTCGATGTGCACCTACACAACACATTGTGCACAACAAGCTTTCACTGCGCACGGGGCAAAGTTGTCCAAAATTGTTGTTTGACCACCAAAATTCATTTTTTAAAGCTCCTCTTCAGTCATCTCATCCTCCAAGCTCTATAGAAAGTAAGTTTTAATCATTTTCATGCCCTCCTTTGCCTCATATGTCAAGAAAATGGTCAAATACTTATTCTTCTAGGATTTACATGATTTTCATCGTTTTGATCCTCAAATGATGAGTTGTTGCCCTAAACCTTAGATTCCTTGTCCCTACACCTCTATTTGCAGCTAATACACCATTTCCATCCATCACAAAGTCTTATCCCCTCATTTTTCATCATTTTCCTCTAAACCCTAATCAACCCTATCTCTTTGTAGGATAGGTCTATTTTTTGGCCTTTTCCATGTTGGGTTGTGTTATATTGTTTCCAAAACTAGCCCACGTTGTTAATCGGGGGATTAGAGGGGGCACAGAACCCTCGCTTCATTGCGCCGATTATGTAGTGGGGGGGTGGGTCACAAGGGGTTTGAGGTGTACCTGTAACCCCACTTTATGGGGTCTAGGGTAGCAGCCTGAAAAATTTTGGTTTTGGACCCCATGTTACATTGGGCGGACCCACCTATGGTTTCATGCATGATTTTCGTACATGTTTTTTGGATGCGATGGTTTTTGGTCCATGGTATTGGACGCGATAATTTTCGGTCCATCATATTGGATTCTTTGACATGTATAAATATGTATTATAACATTGAAAGGAACATAATGAAAAATCAAGCTGGTAGTCTCAGTTTTGGGATCCAGGGGAAATCTCTGTGTATATGTGTTATGCTTTCGCATTGTTTATTTTCTGTGTTTTAGAATTCGTATGCAGGTAATTTCTATACAGGTTTGAAACCTACATTCCACCCGCTCCCCTAACTCATTTCCCAAAATTGCTTTTTCCCCTACTCACTGACATCATCCTCTACCCTCATAAATTTCCTTACAAATTTAGGCAACTCCTAAGTCCATCATACCACCTCATTTCCTCACAACAACAAATTTCACTGTTTTTTCTTGCTTTTCACCTAGGGTTTGAAGTATGGAGCCTAACTCATCACCATCAGAGATGAGGAAGTACAATGAAGGGGGAAAGATACTGAGGTTTGAGCCCTCTATTTGCAATGAAATCACCTCCTCCCCATTTGTCAGGAAATACTTTGAAGATGTCAATTTTTTAGGGTTTTGTCAAAGAGTGCAGGAAGTAGGTTACCATGAGCATCTCGCCAGTATATTTTCCCTCACCTTGAAGGAATACAAGATCACCATTGCAGGGACTGATTTCATGTTTTCAGTGGATTCCATCTCTCAAGCTACATGCATACCAAACCATGGTGAAAACTGGTTCAAAGGCATGAACCTAGACTTAGAAGAGTAAAAACCCTACTTGAAATGACAATACAAAAGAGCTCACTCACATGTTTTCCCATTCAGATACTTGTTGGAGAGATATGCACCATTGATGAAGTCTATCATGAATTTATTCACATGTGAGGGCAGATTTTCTAGGTTATATCAATACCACATAAGACTGCTCATGCACTTTACAACTGCTAAGTCTCTAAATTTGTCCAGCTACTTGTATAGGAGCCTAACCAAAATGTTTGAAAGGGTGAAATTGAAAGGAAAAGTGCATTATCCTAGCCTCATTCACCATAACTCGATAAAGGTTATAGTACTCCATCAGTTGATAGAGAAGAACATGACATGGGTCACCTTCATTGAGGTAGCCTTGAAAACACATATAACCACTTCACCAAGCCAACACCAAACCATGTTAGTACATCCCATGGAGGTGTGGTCATCAAGCAAACGTGATAAGGCTTCCATGGCACCTTGGCCTGAGGTGACCAAGAGATATCATAGAGGCAAAAGGCTTGTGCTTGCTCCTCAAATTGAGGAAGGGGCCAAGCCTACTACATCAATAGAACAAGGATCACCATCACATCATGAGGCTTCTTTGCATGATGAGGAGCCCATTGAGCATGACTTTGACGTAGTTGATTTGGAGGCACATGATGAGCATAAAACCCTACACTAAGTCATCAAAGAGAAGGATTCTTAGATCATAGAGCTCAAGGACACTCTGGAAAGGGCCAAATTCATCATTTCATTCCTTGAGCAAGAAAACAATCAACTTAAGGCAAAACAACTAGTCATGGAGAAAAAGAAATTCAAATCTAAGGAACAAGAGATGAAAGGAAAGGAAGTGGTGGACCATGAGGACACTAAGAATCATTAAGGACATGTGGCAAGAAAGAGATGAAGGACAATGGGTCTTAGGAAGGCACTTAAGAGGGAAAGAGAACAAAAGCCACCAATGGAAGAATTGACCTTTGAAGATAACATTGCCATGGAAATAAATGAGGACAAGGATTTTTGGCTTGAAAAAGTAAATTTCCACCTTGAGAATATAATTGAAAAGGCCAATGGGGATGACAAGTTGAAAAATAAAATGGCAATCCATTATTACACAAGGAATAAGATTACCAAGGTCAAAATCAAGCAGTTGAAGCAAAAAATCAAGGAAACCCTAATCAGCGAAGAGGAGAAGCATAAGTTAGATTTGTTTTCTAATGCATCCACTATTGCATAACATACCTCATTAGACATCTCTGGACTAATTTTGGGAGGATTTGGAGAAAAAATTGTGTTTTGGTGCAGACTTGAAATTTGCTGGCAATTTTCTGTCTAGAAGTGCAGCGAGCTCACGCTGCACTTCTTCCTCAGGGCTCCAAATGATGGAAAATCAATATTTTTGGAAATATTATGATACCATATCAAAACATATTTTACCACTTTCCTGGTCTGGGGCTCGATTTTTGAGAAATTTGCAAAAATGAGGCCAAAAATAACCTTTTTTCCCCTTTTTTCCCATTTTGCTGCGCACCTGGGGACACCTTGGGAGAATGGCCATATCTCAGCCAAAAAATGGGTCCTTTCAAGTGAAAAATACTCTAAAGATATCTACACTCTCCCATATTTCCAAAAAAGGATTCAGATCTACAGTTGGAATTCAGAAAGGCACTCAAAAATGGCCTCCAACAACTTGCTACACACTTGGAAATTTCAGAGATTTTTGTAAAATTTTCACTGTGTAATTTTTTGTAATTCCTAGTTTGACTTTGGTAAAAGTAAAAAGGGTGAATTAGATGAATATGAAGGGTAAAATTAAATGTACATAATGGGTGGTTAGTCTTTATAAGTTGTTTTGATGTAAATTTGACCTCATTTATGAGAGAGGTTGGAGTCAAAGTTAATTGTAGAAGTTGTTTTTAACTTCCCAAGACATTAGGGTTTGGTTAGAACAACTCATGGAACAATTCCTAGAGTCATGGATTCGACCCTTGAGAGTGGGGAGATGTTTTTTTGTCTTTATGCATCAGTTTCTCAGTGATATAACGGGTTTGATTTCAAAGGAGAAAACTATTGTAGCTTGTGCTTGGAGATTTTCTGGAAATCAAAGGACATTGTTTGTAGCTATTATCTAGGAATTCATGTGTAGTAAGTTTGTGATGTTGTTTTTTCTTTGTTATAGCTTTATATGAAAGATATTCATCTTCTCTATCCATTCATTAATTCTTCAATTGTTTTCCTTACAGATTATAAACATAATTCTTTGCATAAAGCTCTGTTTTTATGGAAAAACATTATGTGTTACTTTCTTTCTTGCTTAATGAATTCATGTTTCATGCTCATTAAGGCCTTTTGCTTCTTATAAACACTACACTACACCAGAAAACCCTAAGATCCATTATAAAAGTAATTCTGCCTTGATTTTTTATATCTTTTATGATGTTACCCTTTGATTCTCTGACCTAGCTACCTAGTTTTTCTCCCTTATCTAGTAACAAAACCCTAAATTTTCCTAAATCCACCTTAGACTAGCTATCTAGAGTAAAATCCTTTGCATTTCGGTCATCTCTTGCCTGTGATTTAATAGAGAGAGCCCTCTCTAGTTTGGTAGGGCTATCTACCAAACCAAAAGCTTGGTCTGCGGTTACCTCCGTCGATCTCCTCATCAGCTTGGGACATTGTGGAGGATAACAGAGGGCATGACAACTAGGGAGTGCCAAGGTGTTCTAGTGAATGTAAGGTTTCCAAGTCATGGAAAAATGTAATGCTAGTTGTGAGGTCATGACTACCAAGGTGTGCTAGGGTATGCTAGGGCATGCTAACATGTACTTGATAGTACGAAGACATGCCAAAAAAGCTAAGATGTGCCAAGTGCTAAGGCATGCCAAGATATACAAGGGTGCGATAATGCATGCCAAGGACTGTCAAGGCAACAAAAGGGAGGAACAAGTTAAAATACAAGGAAATGAGCACATAGTAGGGTTAATAAATCATCAAATTACCTTTTCCATGAGGGGCATGCTAGGCACACCAACGCTAGGTGCCAATAGTTGCCATGTGCCAAGTGTAAATGCATTCTAAGTGCCAAATCTTCCTCTGTTTTTTCTCATATAGTTTCCAATAATTGATCTCAAATAAATTTAATATTAAACTATGCCAAAGCATACGAAGTCATCTCAACGCATGACAAACATGCTAAGACCTTCCAAGTGCCAACACGTGCCAAATGCCAATGTGTGTCAGGGAGTTTGATGCGTGCTATGAAGTGGCAGAGCATATCGAAGAGTGTTAAGGTGTGCTAGAGAGTGCCAATGCATGTTAAGGAATGTTAGGGAGTACTATGAGAACAAAAGGGAGCACTAGGTAAAAATGCGTGGAAGTGAATGAATATGAGGGTGTGTCAGGGAGTGTCAATGAGTGCTAGTTTTCATGCCAAGGAGGGAGTGACAAGGTATGCTAAGCATGGGTAAGGCATACCAGGGAAAATCAGGGCATGTCAAGAAGTGCTAGAGTGTGCTAGGTAGTTCCAGGGTGTGCTAACATGTGCCATATAGTGCCAAAGCATGCCAAGTGCTAAGACATGCTAGGATGTGCAAGGTGCCAGAGTATGCCAATATGTGCCAAGGAGTTTCAAGGCAACAAAAGGAATAACCAAGCTAAAATGTATGGAAATGAACATATAAGAGGGTTAATAAGTCGGGACTTTATTTTTTTCAAAAGGGGAATGCTAGGCACACTAATAATATGTTCCAATACATGCCAAGTGCCAATGTGTGCTAAGTGCTAATGTTTGTCAATGCAATATTATGCCAAGGTGTTCTAGGGCATGATAGGAACTACATGGCATGCCAACACATGATAGGGGAGTGCTTTGCTATGCTAGGGCATGCCAACATGTGCTTGGGCATCCTACTCATGGCAAGATGTTCTAGGTACAAAGATGTTCGAGGACATGCGAGGTGTTGCAAGGAATGTTAGTGTATTGTTCCAAATCATGTTAAGGTGTGACATGAGTGTTGAGGAGTGCCATGACTCTCTCATTAATAGAATTGACAGAGCTTGATTATGTATTAAATAATATAGTTCCTACAGACACTAATGGAACTTTATTTAAAGGAAATTTGCTAGATACTAAACCTAATAGAGATGAATTGATGATAACTGCTAGTAATAATTGCAGAAGTTATGAATTTATGATGGATAGAACACCTGCCTATAGGGTTCAAGAAGAAACACAGCCCCTTGAACAGAGCATAGGGATGGCGTGAACAGGCTTTCAGGGGCGCGGACGAGGTTAAGGTGGAGGAGGACCGGGCAGAGGTCAGGGACAGTTGATCAGCTACAATTGCGAAGGACCAGCACACTATGCCCGTGAATGCACTAACCCTACGTGACCATTGTGCAAATATTGTACTTAGTTTGATCATGAGACATAAGACTATCCTACGCTGATAGCAAGTATATGTGACAAAGGGGCGTTGCCACCTCAGCTTACTCAGAACCTGCAAATGATGAGGTCTGAGCCTCATGAAGAGGATCCAAATGTGAATATAGTGCTTTGAAGTGGAATTGCGATAGGGGATGATAAGGGGAAACAACCCAAAGATAGCGCATGGGTTCAAAAATCTCTAGGGAAGGAGGCTGAGTTTGACTTAGAGCACGCACGCGAAATGTTCAACGAAGCAAAGAAGAGCTTCACTAAGGCCCCCACCTCAAGGAGTAAGGATAAGGCTGATTAGGATTTAGACCCTTTTATGCTTACAACCTTTATAGAGACTTGCATGAAGCTATTGCGCAATAGCAACGATATGAAGGGATTACAGGAGCTTATAAATAGATGCATCAGAAACACTTCGGGTGAACCATGCATGGTACAAAATATTGGTATGCATAAAGCAACGACATGATGAGAGATGAGACTGACTGTGCAGATAGGAGAATATGAAATGGAATAGGTTAATTTGGGGTCATACGTGAACATTCTACCAAAGCAGACTTGGGAGAAAATGGGAAGACCTACACTGCAGTGGTCTCCGATTCAGTTAAGGATGGAAAATTAGCAGAAGATCATCCCCATGGGATAGTTGTAAGAAGTAATTGTAGATATTGAAGGCACGAGCGCGTTGGATGACTTTGAAGTAATAGAAATTGTGGATGACAATAACCCCTACCCTATGTTCCTTAGCATTGATTAGGCTACTGACATGAACAGGGTCATCAACCTAAAGAAGCGGAAGATGATATTTGAAAAGAAATCGCTTCAAGTAATATTACGCCTAGATCCTACTGAAGGATCGCGCTATACTGAATCAGTCCATGATTATGAGAGCGGTGACAATTTTTGACTGTATATATAAGATAACAACGTGAGACCAAGATTGCATGAATCTGACAGTGGATGAATTACATGGGATCACGAGAGTTCCTGCACCTTGGACACTGATGAAGAATTAGAGTGTTGGCAGAATCGATTACATGAAGTAACCACATTATGCTATAAGATGATGACCTTGTGTTGCGTGTCATCATAGGTAAGAAATATACCCACTTATGATGGCCTGAATGATGTAGATGCATTTAAGAGGGAAGTACCAGAGAAGGAGCGCTTCCAAGCTTTGGACTGGGCATTGCGTGCTACATCCGCAAGATGGTGGGGTACGCATAAGGTTAGCGTTGATGATTGGCGTGAGTGTAGGAGGATGATGTGCACACATTTTTTGAAGCTGAAGGTACGAATGATAGACAAGTATGATGGCAAGGACAATCTGCACGCACACTTGGAAAATGGGCTAAGGCTTATGGAGAAAATCCCCAACCTGAATGGGTGCACTAGTTCTGTCATACCCTGGATGTCATCCCAATGAACTGGTACTTGGAAGTAGAGCTTCGCCATGGTATAGGTGAATGCTATATTCTACACGAAGGATTCATAATGACATTTAGTTTTGAAGACGGGTTTGACTATATTGACGAAGTACTACAAGAACTAAAAGCAACGATCTTTAGGATACCACAGGATCCTTTGGATTTGATTCAAGCCGATTGGACTACTCAACTAAGCCATGCACTAGAATGCTATAACATGATTGGTGAAGAAGAAGATGAGGATCCATGAAAGATTAACATCCCTAAAATAGAGGGTCATTGCGAGATTAAGGGACTACAGATTGAGAATATTGATATAACCGTGCCACTGAAAACGAAATAGGTAAATATTGGTACAGAGGCGAAGCCCAAATTCGTGGAGATTAGAGATTACTGAGATGAAGTGATGGTGGATAAGGTTGTTGAATTTCTTCGTGAATACCAGGATTTGTTCCCTACCAATTTTACGGAGCTAAAAGGGATACTAGGAAAACTGGGCATTATGAAGATCATGATAAAACCCGACGTGAAGCTAGTTAAGAAAATACCTTACCGTCTCAATCCAAAGTATAAGGCGAGGGTCCGCTTAGATCTAGACAAGATGCTTGCGGCAGGCATGATTGAACTGGTAGATGAATCTCATTGGGTAAGCCCAATGTTGGTACAGGAAAAGAAGTAGAAGGATGACATAAGGATATGCATAGATGTCAGGAAGTTGAATGACACTTGCGTACATGATCCTTTCTCAACTCCGTTCATTAATGAGGTATTGGATAATGTACGTGGCCAAGAAGCGTACTCCTTCATGGATGGGTTCTTTGGGTACCATCAGATCAAAATCATGCTGGAGGATAGAAGCAAGATGGCCTTCGCGACTGAGTGGGGATGTTTTCAGTACACTGTAATTCCTTTCGGATTGAACAATGTACCTGCAATTTTTTCGCGCGTAGTCACTGCTACGTTCAAGGAATTTATTCTTAAGTTTTTGGAATCGTACTTTGATGATTGGACTGTGTTTGGGTTGGTCAAACACCATGTCGCAAGTTTGTGCCTGATGCTAGATACTTGTCGAAGGTACCAGATTGCACTCAATTTGAAGAAATTCATGTTTTGTGTTCCTTTTAGGGCTCTACTGGGTCATGTGGTTTGTGGGTAAGGAATAATGTTAGATCCCACAAAGATCGCATTGATACTTAACTTGGAAGCACCGAGGAGTGTGAAATAGTTGTGTGAAACCTTAGGACATAGTGGGTATTACAGGAAGTTTATCAAGGGCTATACCCAGATCACTATGTCTATGGATAAGTTGTTGAAAAAGGATGTCACGTTCAGTTGGAATGAGGAATGTAAGAAAATATTGGATGTATTTGTTAGGGTCCTATAATTATAGGAAATATGATGATTCATATATTATTTGTTGCTCTCATGATGAAGCTTTTCGCTTGCTGACTCGCCCCACTTCCTCTCCATTTTGCATCATCCTTTACTCTGCTTCCTTCTTCATCACCCAATTTCCTTGTTAATTCATATTAATATTACCACAGAGCTAGATACCTACTTTAAAATTATTAAAAATAGGTTTGTGTGAAAAAAAAAGGTTATATATTGCAGAGCTTCTGGTTTTAAAGCCTTGGATTTTATTGAAATTTGCATAAAAAATAAACTCAAAGGCTTAGCTCCCTCTCCATCTCCATGCGACTTGCATTCACAGTACCTAAACCTAACACACCCAACACCAAGCACAAGTGGTAGCCTTGGGATTATTTTTGTAACTATGGGCTTATATAAACCATCATGAAGAATGTTCCCTTGTGAATCTGGGAAATATATATATA